>CAHIKZ030004884.1:2205000-2325000 GCA_903632075.3 Acanthosepion pharaonis
ACTTTACACGATCCAGAAATACATCTCAAAGTTAATCTTTACCGGTAAATCGCTGTCTACATATGTAAACACACTTCTTCAGAATACCCGAAAGTTTTCAATCTAGTTAAGATTATCGAAGTGTCTTTGAAACCCATTTTAAGATCTTCATTCGTTTATTTTGCTGCATTGTAGTGCTGAAATATCAGCTTTCGGAAAACGTTCGCTTTCTAAAGCAAAAGTTTCATATGTGCCTTCAATGCATATCCGAGTTTTAATCTTAGCACCAACCAAAATTTTTAATAAGCTAATTACAGCACTAATTATAAACCGACTCTAAAACATCACGTCACCTTCATTTTGTTGAAGTTTCGACTTTTGATGATAGACTCCGTCACTCAGACTTTGCTCCGTCTTTTTGGCTCAACCAATGTACGACGGTATTCATCGGTAAAATTAGCGATGAAAAAATTGGTATTTATATATTCCATTGTTCATTTCATTCGATTTCACTTATAGATTTCTTTTCAAGGTGGCTGAGTGATCTGTCTTAGATGTTTTTTCCTTTGATTATGAACATAACATTTTATGCTTTTCGACATTTCTTCGCTGCCACGAAATCTAAACTTTCTATAGATTGACGCATGATGCATTAACAAAAAGCAAATAATAAAAAATACTTCGATATGGAACACAACTAAAGTAAAATCCTTAACTTCCTCTCGTCATATTTGCATCGTAACCATTCAATAATTCTCATCGTTTTCTTCAAACTTCTATAGAATCTCATGAAGAGTTTCAGCATTTCTAGTCGGTTATAAATTTTACCTGAATACGATGATGTCCCTAATTCTATAATATAATTTTTTTCTCAGTATTTTATTTTTTTAAACGATGTTTTGCTTAATATTTTAGTTACTGTTTGATATTTAAATTAATTCTCTTCTATTTATTTCTTCTAGAAATTTGATGTTACTGTTGGTAGGAAAAAGGAGTCAATTTAGTTTTCAAGTAGAACTTATTCAGCCTGAAATTGCGTACAATTTCAAGAAAAAAGACAAACGGTATTGACATTTGAAATGCCAATACATGCAGCCAGAAATAAATTGAATTCAATGAAACGTATAAAATGACAGCTGAAGTTTACGCTCAAAGACAAGAGTTAAATCTCATTGAGAAATGCTGCATTAAACTCTGACATAACGTCCGTATTCACTCACTTCTCGAATCTTGGCTCTGAAACAATGAAAAATTAAAAGACGTTTGGATGTCAAATGTCAGTGCTCAACTCGGCTGTTCTTTTCGCAAATGACACTACTTAAAAGAAGACAGCTTAAGTAAACTGACGGTCGTGTAATTAACGATAAACAAACACACAAAAACATACATGTTTTTCAAAAGGAAAATCCTCTCGAAAATGTCATTTTTTTATTTCTTGGGAATGAATTTAATCGCCCATCGTTTTATAAAATCTACACTGTTAAACGATGACGGTAGTTTGATAAAGAAAATTAGAGTTCTGTTAGACTACAGATCATCTCTATATTGTTATTTTTCAAATGTTTGACATTCATAGTAATTCACTGGCTGTAAATAAAACGTGGACAATTGGAATTTCAAAGCAGTTTTCTCGATGTTCAACTTTCTTTAATTTAGGCCAACAGCTCATTTTTATGATTTCCAGTTTGTTTCTATAATGTAACAAGTAAGTTTCTTATTTTCAGAATTCCCCGAGCAAGGTACAAGTATTTCCTGAATTATATGTCAACGTTTTGTCTATATGAATAACTCTATAATTGTATGATGTTTTTAGAAATGCTTATTTGGTATTCTGATTTTAAAATACTGGAGAATCTAACTGTGAAAAGTCATAAAAGTTACTGTACAATTTTATTATTATCATGAATAATTCGATTTCTATAATTGTATGATGTTTTTAGAAATGTTAATTTTTTTTTTTTTTTTTTTATTTGGTATTACATAGACAAAGTTCTTTAAAATAAGACAATTTTCTGTATGAGCTGGGGAATCTTTATGTGTTGTTTTGTTCCAATAATTCATAAAAGTATTATTCTTGTTTTCAATTTCCACATTTTTTCTATTTCAATTTCCAGGTCTTTGTATTTTGATATCAAAAAAAATATCAATTAGTAGGCAAGTTTTTTTTTCTGGTTTTATGACAATTATTCAATTTTTGTTATTGGATTAGAATGGTGACATCTTCTATCTGTAATTATGTTCATTAGTGTTGGCTTACACATTTTCCAAAGTGTTTGCACATTTATGTATTATTATTATTTTTTTTTCAAATTTGTGTAAGTGACATCATTTGTTGATGGTCTACTTGGTATTTGTCACAGAACCTGCATTTGGATCCACATTATTTTATGATATTTGCCTGAAAATTCCTAGTTGAAAAGACTCTGGTCCGCTGCAAGAATAAAGCCTTCAGTTTCAGACTTTATTATTATTATTATTATTATTATTATTATTACTATTATTATTATTATTATTTGTTGCTGTTGTTGATACTGCTGTTTTAATGATCACCGTTGACTTCTTTTTCCTCCAAGTTCTTCGGGTAGACGTTATAATTGAAATTTTATTAAAAACATTATCATCACTAGTCTTGCTCACATGTTTCCCATATTCCATGGTAAAAAGTCTAGAACAAATACATACGGAAAATATTAAGGTTCTGCTGTTTTTACAACGGCACAGAAATAATTATATTGCATCTCTGTGTCAGGCAAAAACGATTCTAAATGATCTAGAAAATCAGTATTGAGAAGGACGTTATCATTATATGCAGTTATGTTTATATGTGGTTCGTGCAAATGTATACACTGAAAGAATCTATATATTTTATATATTAAAAATATTATTTACATTAAAACAAAAACAGCTGTTTACTTAGCTGACGGTGGACAGCACCTCCCTCACATTTAATTTTAATCAATTGTGTTGGCAACAAGCGATAGACCCTGACCCTTAATATTATAATCTTACTTCAATCATCGATTTAAATGCTAATTAGTTCATTCTCTGCCAAAAAGATGATATCGGGATTCTATAATTAATGGGTTTTACAAATCTGAGATCAATTAGGCAATGTCAATACCTCAAAGATAGTAGCTGATGAAAATTAGCGCCCATCACGTGCAACGGTAATAGGTTCACGTGATTTCTTTACGAGGTCATGCTTGAATCATAAACAGAAATTGTTAATGAAAATCTATAAAAAAAAGATTTGATAGATGTCTTCTCAGCAGCAAAGGAATTATCGAATATTTTAATAAGAAATTTGTCTCATTAGTGGTATGAAGCTGAAAATGTCTGTTGATAACCATTTTCAAAGAAAGGAGAGACTAAATCAGAACTAAACTTTAAACACGAGCCATAGTGTAATAGTTATGGTTTTGTCATCCACACGCAAATAACCTATGCCATCAAAAGATAAATCATTCCTTATACTATGTCCATCATGATGACCTTGTAATCTGTGTTTCAACAACGATTTATTTTTAATATTTTATCCAATGCTTAACTATTTAACTCACTTTTTTTTTTATATCACTGCTAGGAAGATTCTGGCGACCATTCGTTGTGAGATAAAATCTATTCAGGCTTCAGATCTGAAAAGATAACTAAAGCAGAGAAAATATCGTGACTTGAGTGCACATAAAAACGAATCGACGCGTTTTATATTCATGTATCTTGCTACTTCACTAATTTTAGAGAAGGATTTCTACCCGTATTTTATTTGGAATCGTTCTCTCAGGGATCTTCATAAAAAACTCAGCATTTGCAGCTCAACAAACAGAAATAGATTATTTATTTTACAGAAGAAAAAGAAGTTTATTTCCATATGCTTATTTTGTGTCTAAGCTTATAGAAAATGTATCTCATCTTTTTTAAATATTCTGTGAAGCAGTTTCCTCCATTTACTTTTGTGGTTTCCTTATCTTTCAGCTGTTATTAGCTCAACAGAAAACCTGTTCTCTCGGTTAGCATCTTTTCATTCTTTGTCCACAAATTTCCCGCCGGCGAAATCATAAATACGAATAAGAAAATAACCTTACCTTTCGAGAGGAAAAAAAATCCTTAAAATTTATTCAAAGCAAAAAAATACATTGTATTTCAGAGAAATTTTCCTTTTTTTTTCAGCCAAATGTTTTGTTTTTTGTTTGTTTCATCCAAATGTTTTTTTTTTCAGCCAAATGTTTTTTTTTTCGTTCAAAGAATCGAAATAAACACAGAGTAGTGGGATTTGTGCCTAAGATCCGTTTTAAGCTTTAAATGAGTTCGATTCCTTATTTCTCTGTGTTATTTAGGAAATTTAATAAAAAAAACACACGAATCGCATGAAATTCACAAAGACACCGTATATTTTTATGTTGAAGTAATCCCATATACAATGATAAAAGAAATGAAATATTCATGTGGAATCGACTAAAACTCTAGCAATCATAATTTATGAATCTATTTTCAGCAAACACATTAGCCAATTCCAATTAAGGCAATGTCTTAATTAACGTCGGGCTCATATTCCAGAAGATCTAATGGAAATCTCTTCAAATGAATCTGTGTCAGCATATGTATTAATGTCGTCATTTTAGATATACTTTTTCAGCAGACGTGATTGCATTGTTTTATGATTATTTTATATTCGCTTATGAGTTAAGTGAATTTTCCTCAGCATTATTTAGTACTAATAGCTTTGTTTTATTCCACATTCTTTAGTATGTAGCTATAATACTATATATAATAACGCTGTTTTGTATACATCCAGACACAGTGGTATAGGTATACTATATACTATATTCATAATGTCAAACTCATGGGGCATAAAAAAATATGAAAAAAAAATAGTAAGAATCTCGATATGAATTTTTGAGAGGATAGGGGGAATATATGTGAATAGAGATATTTTCTTTATAGTCATATAGTAATATTTATTATATATTTTTATATATATCCTGTCCGAGATTGTTGCTATCCCTTGGAATAATGGCGACGGCAGAAAAAACTCGATAACTTCGTAAATATGTGATTGAAAACACGAATGTGTATTCTTCTGTATAAAAATGCAATCTCTTCTTCTATAGTTCTCTCAAGAATCTCAAGAAGAATAAATAAAACCAGCGTCTAAATTTAAGCATTTCGATAGAAGGCAAGAGAGGTTCTTTAAGACGATTAATAAAGTTTCGTTTTAGAGATGTTACAATTAACAAGCCACTTCTTGTTACAGTTAACAAGAGATTGTAGGTTATTTTCGATATAAGCTACTAATTTGTTTTTATCAAACATATCAGACTTACTATTAAGACGGGGTGGGGTAAATAGTGGTGTCATCCGTATAGACACTGAGAATTGATGACATCATAAAAGATTTTGATGAAAATAAGGAAAAGAGTGGATCCAAGAATAGAACCCTGACGGAAGCCCGCATTAATGTGAAACTATGTAGAAGGGTGACCATTCAAAATACGCTTCATTAGGCGGTTTGATATGAAAAACAGAATCAAATTAAAGAAACTGTCAATAATACCATAACTGTTCAATTTGCGAATGAGATCAGGATAGCAAACCCTGTCAAACACTTTCGGAATATCTAAAGCAAGAGCCAGAGTTTTGCAATTCTTGTCTAAATCATGACTGATTCTTTCAGTGTAAACGTCAGGACATCGGTGGTTGAGCTAGAGAAGCGAAAGCCGTATTGTTTACCTTGAAGAAGACCCTACGAGGTAAGATACTTAACCAATTCGGAATTGATTAGAGCCTCTAGTATTGTGTCACAGTGAGTTTGAATACTAATAGATCGATAGTTCGAAAATCAGACGGTACGTCAGTGTTCATAAAAACAGTGACTACAGAAGATGTTTTACAAGAATCAGGAAAGCAAGAATTAGCAAAGCATCTACTCATGGACACATTTCTTAAGTAATATTGCAGAAATATCATCTAGTTCACATACTTTGTGGGAAGCAAGTTTGGAGATGATAACAGAAATCATGGACGGAGTTATATGTATATTGCATAGATTGTCAATGGCTTAAAATTAAGTAATTATATGATTAATAGATTTCATTAACTTTTAAAATATTATGGGATCGGCGATAAAGCATAAAAATTGAGTGAACTTTAAACGAAAATTTATACAATTCTGTAGAAATCGACTTGAGGTTATTTCGTGTGTGTTAAATTTTCATCAGTATTCTTGTGTCTGAACAAAGAGAAATTATAGATGACATTATTGTGCAGTATTAATTATAAGATGTTTTAAAATATTCTTAATCAGAACAACATATTTTATAATTATTGTATATTTTGTCGGTTCTATTACACAAAGATTATATGGTGCGGTACATTGGAGAACTTGAACTGCATTTATATGAGGACTAGATAATTAAGGCTTTTTTTTATTAGAGTGAAAAATCAATTTCAATAGTGTTTATTAGTTTGTATTGCTAAATAGAGTACAACATACGCAACAGTATCTCTCGGTCAATGTCTTAGTCAATGCCACTTATCTGAAGTATATTTAATGAAAAAGCGAATCCATACTACAACTAAAATGAAATTTTCATTTAAATTTGAAAGTTAGCTTCAGTATATGTTCTTCCTTAATTGTTGAAACTTCATGACAATGTTATAAATGTTGCCCTTGTGTGGATAAAGAGTGAAGGTTAAAACCTGTACTAAAAACGCGACTATAACCAGAGTGTTACGATCTGTCTTTTTCACTATGGCTGCCAAGGGATTATTTGCAGACTAAATATTCTGTTAATACTACGTATCATCAATTATAAGTAAGCACGATCGAACATGATTGATCAACTTCAGTGAGGATTGAATGGCTGCTGGTAAACCTTTAGAAAATCTCTATATCGATTTCTCTTCGCGAGATGAATACTGGAACTGGTCAGTCTTAAACAGAATTTTTAGCATTCTGTCTTATTCTGTCTGGATGATATAAAATCTTAGCTACCAAAAAGAATCTAATTATTAAAATAATCCGGCATTTATATGTTGTTTTCTTATTCATGCTAATGTAGACTAAAAGTAAAATTAAGTAAAGAATACTAATGAACTTCTGCTTTGTTAAATTGCAACAATTATAATAAACGAAAGATATTTCTCATATATATATATATATATATATATATATATATATATATATATATAAACATAAACACACACACATATATATATGATTCATGAAAATAGATTTGATAATTGTTGTGGTGTCTCCCTCTAATAGGGCTATTGTGAACTCGTCCACCTACTATAAAATTAGTAGGAAAGAAAGCCTTGAGGAAACAGTGATCAACGGTGGTCAACCGGCACACACTCCCAAGTCGTGTAATACTCGTCTGTTGTATTTACTGTTCAATACACGATTCATCTGCAACCTCTTGTTTTGTTATTTCTTAACCATTAACTTGGTCACAACAATAATGCATTTCGCCACACACACACACACACACACACACACACACACACACACACAGTTATATATATATATATATATATATATATATATATATATATATAAGGTGTATTTCGGCAGCAAGAATTCTTTCAAATATTTTTTTTATTTTTATAAAAATTTACATTTTAAAAATGAAAAAATAATTTCGAAATAACATAAAATTCCATTTTTACTACGATATTATCAGAGACTAAATAGAGACGATAAAGTACATATTTGTCAATATCAAATACTGTTTTTACGTTACTGGAAGTATCTATTTAGCATTTCACCTATTACTATTTAGTGCAATCTTCTGATGGCGTAGAAAGTATTTATGTACCCACATAAAATATATATACGGATACATATATATGAACTAATTAATTAGGAACATGGTGATTAGTAGACAATATTTTCAACCAATAGAAAAGTCCGCCTGAAAGATTTAAAATAAATGCAAATATTGAGTAGAGGCCGAACATAACACCATTGGGGTTATTAAAGAAACACGCTGTAAGAAACGAAACAATACGATAAGCGTTTACAATATGAGCCCGCCAACTACTTCTGTATATGCTTGCCTCTATAAACACGCGCCAAGGCTGTTGTCCGGATAAAATGCGATATAAATTCTTATACTTAATGTTGACTTGTAAGCTTCATGCTGTACAAGAGAATTTAATCAAATTCTGTTTCATCAAATTATTTTTTCCAAAATAGTTGACATGGAAAGTTAATGAAATCTATTAATCATATAATTACTTAATTTTAAGCCATTGACAATCTATGCAATGTACATATAACTCCGTCCATGATTTCTGTTATTATCATTGAATTTTGGACATTGTGAGCGCTAACTTTCTTCAGATAATCTGACTAGAGTATATCATTCGTCCATACATAGAATATTGCTACCACATATAGTCCGATGCTCCTGCTATTTATCTAGATTTCCTTGATAAAATCCAAAGAAGAATCACAATATTATTGGCCCTGTTCTTGCGTCAGTCTATTTGCTGTAATGTTGCCTCCCTGCAGCTTTTCTATAAATACTTTCATGGTAAATGTTCGGATGAGCGCTTCGCTATGGTGCGTAGACATTTTGTATTTAAGCGCCGTACTAGACTGGCGATAAGGTCTCATCAATTTACAGATTAGTTGGCTAGATGTAACCGCAACTTCATTGCTAAAAGTTTATTTTCTCCCACTTCTCGCTTGTGGAACTCTCTTCCGGCTTCATGCTTTTCAACCAACTTTAATCTGCAAAAAATAAAATTTCAATCGCTATCTAATATTCTCCTGATTCCTCTTCTTTTGTTCTCGCTCCTTAGCAATTTTTCTTCTTCTAACACTTCCAAACCCAGAAAAAAATTGTGTCTCAGTGGCTTTACAGCCTTGCATGGGATGAACTGGGTTGAAAAAGAAATTACGATCAGAACATTTTATCTAATCTAAGTAGAGAATCTAGTTACATTGTTCACGTTTTGCTGTCCATATCTAGGGACGTCGCGTCTTGTTACTTTTAGTACTACCCATTTATTTCTCGTCCTGTTTCCATTGAGTACTAGCTAGATTGAATCAGAATTGAACCAGGGATTACAATGTCATCAAATTCACGAACCAGCGCATTATTCAACTAGTTTATTTCCAATGAAGAATATCCTGAACATCACTGCTGCTTGCTGCCGAAGCTGCCGTTACTCTTGGTCACCTTCTACGCTGCTTCACTTTATTTATTGCACCGATGGTTTTTAGTACTTGGAAGGTTATAGTGGTAAAACCTTGAAGGTTACCTGGACAGACAGATTTGTGAAAAAGAACGGACGGATGTTCTGTAGCAAAGATGAAGACAATGGACAGAATGTCAAAAATAAATAATATATTCAAGAATTTACTATCAAAACGTAGGCACGGGCGGTGATCTGAAACTTTGCAGTCGATTGTTTTAACGTTTGCTATTTTATTAGTAGTTTTATTAATATTTTTATTAGTAGTAACAAAATTGTCCTATTTGCATTCACTGAAGCTTGTGACAAAAGAAAGAGTCCGAATGCAAATAATGAGAGATCCTCATCCAAGAAATTGCAACAGAAATCATAGAATGAATATTTTTCATGTCTACAAATAGAACAAAATGCTAAACCATTCTATTTACGCCTTGTTAGTATAAATTATATTTGGTAGAAGGCGTCGTTCTTGGGTCAGGCAGTAAAATCCAAACTACAGCCATGTCATGCTAACACAGCCTTCTTCGCTCTGCACAAACTGCTCTTCTGTGAGCATTGCAAAAGAATTGAGTGACCACAATGTGTCTTTCATTTTTTTTCTATTATTCTGACATGCTTTCATGCTTCTGCCATCACAAAATAATACGCAGTATGCAAGGGCCAGTGGAAAATCAGATATCTATTTAGACTCACTAACAATTGAATTGACAATATGTATCTCGAAGGTATTTCATACGGATTCTTACTGAGACATTTCTTTTCACAAAAACTGCTATAACAATGTGAATTGACACATAGATCACATCATCTGGTTTTCAGTTTACAGGCGCTAAGTTACTGCCTGTCAAAAGCTGACAACCACCGATAAGTTAATTAAAACATTCTGGATGTCTTCGTTTCTTCTCTAATGCATTATTGAACAGTACACGTTGCAAACTTAATGGAAAAATAATTGTTGGCCGAGTGAATTTAATGCGTTTAAGGCAATGCAAGTAGGATTTCTCAGAACATCTGCAAGGGATAAGAATATTAAATTAGAAAATAGTTATTTTATTATGTTGAACTTCAAAGTCTACTTCAACTCTGTTTTCAAACAACAGAATCTGCTAGGCATTAGACGATTTCTTTCGAAAACAAATATAATAACAGGCACAAGAAATATGACTTGAAATTTAGAAAATACAAAATAATTACAATATTTTTATGTTGGAAATTTTGAAGAATCATAATTGTAGACCATATTAGAATGTATTCTTTAAGAATCAGAACATGATAGCTGAAATTATTTCTTAAATAACTTATCCTGTATTATATTAATGTTTAAATTGATTAATAAAGCATTCATATATTTTATGGATTCACAATTCATTATCCATAAATAATTATTAGAATATAATATATATATGTAATTAATAAGTATATATTATTTAGGGTCGTACAGTGTGCAATCCTTCTGAAACTAAAAATTGAAAAACAAAAAGAAAACTGCAAATAATAATATATAATAACAAGTTACCTTACTAGTCACAGCTCCGTTAATATTTCTTCTGTGATACGAAATCTATGCTATTTTAAGTCTCAAATTTGGGGAAACATACTTTTCACAAACGAAAATTAATTTTAGTAGAGTCGTGTAGAACTATTTTTCTCTAATCAGAGATTTCATAGAATTACTGAAAAGTTATAACCGGCGTGCTAGTCTTTTAGAATTTATAATTACGTAAATGGCTGAAAAGTTTTTTTGTAATAGATGAGTGAGAAAATTAAAATATTTGTTGGATAGAAAAGTTTAAGCACTTGGATGCTTCGGTATTTACTTGCCAATATATTCAGTAAATGATATCAAAGCATTTAAGAAGTTAGTTACTCACTAACAAAAAATACGAGATAGGTACAGTAGGTAAAAAAACAGAAATTACTCAGTATTTATTTCGATAAACTGCATTACTTAAAATGATTACTTCACTACTTATATGAATGTAAATAAAACATTTTAGTTGGCAATAATATAAATCACAGATGACTATAAAAATCACTTTTGATTATTTAATATTTTTTTTAATTGTGGACTATTGTTTGCGTCAGGTGGCCATAATTGACAGTCAATCGACGCACAAAAATAAGTAAGCAATTAATCGCTTTAAGTTCTATGATTATAAATGCCGTCGAAAAATGTTGACAAAAAGCGAAAAAAAAACAAACCTCAATACGACACATAAACAAAAATTCGGCAAGAATTCAAGGTTAGTTGCTTTCTCTACGGCTATAAAATAGTTCTGGAGTCACTTTCTTTTACAATAGGGTAGACTGAAAAAAATACTTCCTCACTTAGTCATTCGTGATATATTTTCAGTAGAATAAAGGCTTCTTTATTTCTGTACATTATTCTATTTAGTGGTGATCATGAACCATTTCAAATTGGTGCCATGTCGCAAAAATAAAAGTGAATTCTTCCGGCAGTAAGTGACAGAGTCCGTTTTACTGATCTTTTATCAGCAAAGTGAAGGAAATGTGATGGGGTAGATGTCAACTACCCTGAGATGAATGAAATTCATGATACCCGATATGCACCCAGTCCGGGATCACTGACGCCTGATAACAAATCTTTAAAATTTATTTCATGATTTTTCGTTACACACAGCGTAAAGAAGGCGGTCGTCCGCTGCTTACAACACCGAACAAAAGTCAGAAGTGGCGACCCAGAGACATTAGATAAAGAATTGGTCAGTATAAGTAGTACCCTACAACGTAGCAACTACCCTGGGTACATGGCAGCAGCCCCAAAAAACTGGGATAGGCGGGTACAAGAGGACAACAACACTCAGAAAAACAGTCTGCCTGCCTTATGTAAAAAGGTTATCAGAGAAAATACAAAGGATCTGCGGTCCATATAACATCAGGACATCTTCAAAAGCTTGACGACATTTCGCAGATATCTCTCCCGAGTAAGACACCCCCCCTCCATAGAGGAGAACATGACTAAAGACTGTGTGTACGCTATCCCGTGCAGCTGCGGAAAGAAATTTAAAGGGGAGAAAGGCCGCCCCCTTAAGTTAAGACTTCAAGAACACCAGAAAGCTGTAACACGAGGGGAAGTGAAAAAAATCAAGCGTGGCTGACCACATATGGAGAGAGAAGGGAGATCACCGCCCTCTGTGGGATCAGGTTGAGATCATACAGAAAGAACACCATTGGAAAATTCATAAACTTAAGGAATCAGCATATATGCTAAGTCGCAAAAATCTCCTGAGCCGACCATGCATAGAAATGAATACAATATAGGAACCAGTAATAAGGAGTGCCAGAGAAAAGCGATAACAACAAAAATTGCAATATGAGCTCTGGTAAAACATGCATGATAACAGCAAAAATTGTAATATGAGCACTGTTAAAAAATGGTTGCTGAAGACATTAGGTTTATAATACCCAGAAATTCATGCACAAAAGTCCTCAAGGACACACGGCACAGTGGATAAAAGCGTTAGTTAGATCCAGTGACAGAACCCAAAGAGTGTAAGTTCAATACCCGGTTAAGGCAGTGGAGAACTTTCAGAGAAATTAACAGGAGATAACTGATAACTGACATCCATTAAACATGTCACGTGGAACTAGAACAGTCTACCACAGTGAGCGAAATAAAGGGTTAAGTTCGACATTCCAACCACCTGAAGAAGGCCGGAGCGTACAACGGCCGAAACGTTGTAATAAATATGGCGACTAATGTAAATAATGTACATAATACCTCATCTCAGAAATATAGACAGATACTTTGTTTTAGGAATATCAAATTTGATTATTTCAACAAATCAAGTACAGTATAAATGCAACTATATATGCCACAGACACATTTTATTAACATATCTTATATACATTAATATATTATTAGTTTATATGTTAATATGGGATCCTTATCTATAATCATCATCAGGTTAAAATCGTTTATAACTATGACTATAATTTCCCAACTGAGCAATAGCGGGAGGAAAAAGATCATTCAGGCTTTCCGTAATGGTAACAAAGTTCTTACTCTGGTTTCCATCTTTAAAGTCCATTCATGAGAACGGTTACTAAGTTTAAAAAAGAAGCAACAGTTGAGAGTAAAACTGGATCAAGTCATGACAGAAACAGGAATTATCATTTGAACTTCGAGCTAAATACATTATTATGTTCAAAGTAGAGTCAAGAGTGTTATAAAAGCCTCGAATAATTCCAGTAAGATATATTTAATCATTTGTAACATATAACGGTACAAAGCTTAATCTAACAATTGGTCAATTTTGCTGTTACACCCAGTACATGTTTTATAATCATTATAAATCATGCATACTACTGAATTCCCAGGGGGGAAAAAACGGAAAATTTATTATCACTGCTTTATCTTTCAGGAATAATTAACCTTGAATATTTTTTTTTAATATTCATGACCTTGAATAATCATTCGACTCCCGCGTAATTATTCAGCTCTGATTGGTTCTTTTATAATTGCTGTTCGATCTTGTGAGTCGCCATTTAAAGGTTATTTGTAAATAACTTTCGTCGTTCGTTCTGCCCTTCTCGTTTGGCTAAAGAACTCACTAATTTTGAGCATCAAATTATTGCCCTTTTTACGTTTGACAAAATATGTAGAAATTCTTCCTGAATTTTTCAGTCATATCAGTCGTCACCATTTTTCAACGGTTGTCTCACGTCTTTCTGAATTTATCGTTTTTTATTGGGCACCCTGTGTAAGTTTTCCATTAATATAGTATCTTTGACATTTTTGGAAATGGAGGGCAACGTGGGCAATGATCAGCAATGCAGAATATGAAGTTACATTGAAATGCATGATTATACTATTACACTAGAAGTTTCTTTATTATGAGCTGTAATACTTTACTTCCCTGTGCTGTCCTTGCTCTATACGGCTTTTGTGTTGGCATTAAGGAGAGCAACCTTCCTTTAATCCACTGCCGTGAAAAAGTAATGTATGCTAGCAACTTTACTGCATACTTGTTGTATACTGCAATTTTATCCTTAATTTTCACCTATGATTAGTAGCTAAGATGAATCATTCGTCATTACAGTTGCTTCCAAAAATCGAAAATTACTTATGATTCAATTTAATAGTCTCCAGAACGAATGAGAAAACGAAATTGTATATGCAGTAAATTGCAACGATAAACATTTATGTATCAACAAAACAAAGCTGTAGAAAAATGGATATTTACAAATTGAGAAATTTTGTTTAGATGTCACAATTCTGGATTGACTTCTGTAAATATGTAAATAGAGGAATTATTCATATGTGTATGAAAGAGAGGAATTATTTCCTATGTGTATGAAATAGAGGAATTATTTCATTTAAATATGTTTAGAAGGAAAGGAAGGGATCCCGCCAGCAGATAGTGTCACTGCATTTGCAGCTGGCTGTTTAGTGAGTAGTACTTAGCCGATTTTTGAAGTCATCGGTCAGTTCTTTTGATGAAAATAATTGTTCTACTGACTTGTTCGGATTACTGGCTCACTTTTTAATTATTTTCTAATTAACTGCCGGATCCTATGGGTTATGAGTTTTGAAAATTAAACAAAACTATTTGATTGGTTGATTAATATCTGAACAAACACATTATGTGTTCTCTACTACGTCTGCCAAACTGACCCAAGCTAATTAGACTGCATTTCAATTTAGAATATTACA
Source organism: Acanthosepion pharaonis (assembly GCA_903632075.3). Lineage (NCBI taxonomy): Eukaryota > Metazoa > Mollusca > Cephalopoda > Sepiida > Sepiidae > Acanthosepion > Acanthosepion pharaonis. The sequence goes on from CAHIKZ030004884.1 coordinate 2,219,861, forward strand.
AGAATGCAAATTTAGATGCTATCTGTATGCAAGAGGCGCGTAGGTTTCCTGGTAGCTCCATTTCACATTTGAGACAGAAATTATATTGGACTGGTCTAACGGAAAGTAGACATAGAGTTGGAAGTTACGTAAACCACCAAAATATCGTAATAGAAAATATCTTACACCAGTCAGAAAGGCTAGTGGCTGCCTGTATAATTGTTCGTGGTAGTAAAATCAGAATTATATTAGCCTATGTCCCACCTGAAAAAATTGCTCTTTCCAGTAAAGAGAACTTCTGTAGATAGTTAGCTAAGCTTTGTTTAGTACAAGAAAACACTAAACTGTGTATTAATGGATATTTTAATACTAAATGCATGGTGTGAAGATCCTATGAAACAACGGATGAAATGACTGAAGCCAAATAAAATGTATAAGAATACTGATTTCGGAATCTCGGAATTTTTGGCTTAGGCAGTTTGTGACGGTTGTATAATCTGACATGAGTATACATCTCCTATTTTGAATACAGTCTTCTTGTAAGTAAACTGACAGCACCTGTCAACAAAATAGCTCGCCTCCACTCACATAAACCCCGAAAGACACCTAGGTATAACATTCAAGTACTTAAAAATGAAAATGTAAATCTGCCTTCTGTCATAATCTAAAATAAAAAATGATCTCCCTAAAGTTTGAAAAAACTAATTGTAGCATCTGTATCTGAAGCACCTAAGAATATTCTTAAAATAAATAGACAGAAAAGATCCTCCCGTGGAACGACAATATTCATCTGAAAATATTGACAGAAAAAAAAAAAAAGAATAAAAAAGAAACGGAAGGAAGAATACTAAATATTTATCCAAAGAAAATAGTTAATACTTTAAGAAACCAATATCTTCGGAAAATTGGAAACTGAATTAATGAAGCCAAACAGCATAGAAAGTCGTTTGAAATGTGGAGAAGAGTAAAAATCATAACACCACATAATGGATACAAAAAAGAATAATAATTACTCTGATCTTAGAAAACACTTTGAGGCACCATCAATTCCTGACAGCACTAAACTGAAGAGGCCCACGGAAATAGAATATACACTAGTAAACACACGAGCTATCTGCAACAGGATATTAAGAAAGCTATAAAAAAAACTAAAGGATATTAAAACATCACTTGACATTGAGGCTGAGCTTTGGAAAATAGCATAACCTCTTCACGAATTTAAAAAAAAACTTTTCTTTATTTCATAAAGAAATTATGGAATCAAAAGTGTATTCGAAACAGTGGGCTTTATCACGCATTAATGCCTTATAAGAACAAAACCCTCATACATATAACGGCATCACAATAGTAATTATTATGATGAAATTAGTAATGAATATTTTATTGGCTAGAATCTCACCTTTCTATGAAAATCAACTCCTAAAATCCATGTAATGATGGCATATACATCATCTAACAAATCCCGGAAATTGCATACCTCTCCAATAGAAAACTAATTGCTATTTAGACCTCATAATAGCATATGTTCACAACAATAGAGATTCCCCCTTCTCATCCATTAGAAACCATTTTCCAAGTTCTGACTCCACGTCATATCTGGATCTGATAAAAGAATTATATCAGTCCACAAAGAAGTATATAGCTGGTGAGGACCCATTACCGAAACATTTCAAAGCTCATCAAGAGTACGACGAAAAGGAAATGAGTGCCCCAATCTTCGAGCGAATGAATCCTGTAAGTATTAGTGAAGACCACTCTTCTTTGAAGATGCGTTGACTGGCACTACAGGACTAAAAAGAATTGTACCAAATAATAGAAGCCACACCGTTTGAGGACAACAGTAACTACTAAAATATATATCACATGTCACTTGAAGAGAAAATAATGATATAATCAAGATGTTAAAGATCCAGTGTATTTTAAACAAAAAGTTAGAAAGGAAACTCCCATTAATACTGGGAAAAAAATCAATAAGTGAACTTGAGAAAACTAGAAATTTGCTTGGTTGGCTGGTTTTTTACGGTTTATCAACCCTTTGCATGTTATTTAAAGCCAGAAAATAGTTTAGTTTGTAAGATGTTTTTAGATGATTTAGTGATACAAGTCTTAGAGGAGGGAAGGTGGATTCATACTTATCCCAAGGCTATCGAACTGAACAGAAAATGGAACTTGGCTCTCCGATTAACAATTTTGACTTATTATCCATTATACCACCCGCGCATCCAAGCTTACATCACCTGATATTTCCAAACTGTTACCTATCTAAATAATGGCTAAGCTCGCCGTTGCGTAACTTTGGTGGTCGTAAGGGATTCGGCCTAAAGAGGGAGATTTCATATATTTAAAAAATGGTAGCAGTAGTTGATCGGTCAATGAATGCCGAATGGGAGGAAACTGCTATTACCATTACGAAAGCTAACGCTTAAATTGATTATTACATAATAACAGTTTTCAATTCTTTCCCATGAAGGAATATATATTGAAATGCTTTCTTGTGTATAATAAAAGGCTTTATATCTAGTGCTTTTCGGTTATTATGAAATGGCAGTGCAGGACCTTTAAACTCGCCCCTTGAGCGGAATCTACAGCGACTCAGAGATAGAGGCTATATAAACACGAGGAGCAGCAGGTAGCTCAGCGCAAATCCCACAGAAGTGTACATACTAATAGTCTTGAGGGTCATGAGCAATATGAGTCGTTTTATACACTTTCACCTTTTCTCCTAAAGTCAGTGCCACCGACAACGTCACAGTGCTAAACACGTTGATCAAGCTATGGATCGACGCCAGAATTTGAATTCGATTCGACCATTCAGCTTTCTATTCTTGGAACAGTTTCATTAACCATATATATCTCTTTCTCTCCTTTATATATAGAAGCCAAAATACAGGTTAACTATAAGTATTTGCCACAATTTATGTCCATAAAAGAAAACATTTATATGAACACAAGATTAAAAAATTAAATAGAATGATTAATCGCTGTACCCTCACAGTCGTTTTTAATGAATCATGTCAGTCGTCTCTCTTATATATATATATATATATATATATATATATATATATATATATATATATATATATATATATATATATATGTGTGTGTGTGTGTGTGTGTGTGTGTGTGTGTGTGTGTGTGTGTGTGTGTACATGGTGGGTCTAAACATTTTTTTGCACGACTAATAAATTTTTCTTAAAAATCTATTTAGTCATCTGATTCCATTTTGGGTAGTCGGACGGGCTGAGAACTTGTCAGTTCGTACATAGAAACAACACCAAATGATTGCTTTATACACAATTGTGGCATATAAAGCATAATAAGGTAAATAGCAAAGGTAAAAAAAAAACATCTAATAATATTTGACACTTAAACGCTTAAAACTCAAATAAAAAACATAGAAAGAAAAAAGTGAATAAATCAACCTTCTTTCATTCTTATACCTACACAATATTCAGCGGGAGACACACGGTAATTCTCACACATAAAACAGTGAGATCGATTGGGAATAGTAAGAGCGTGTCATTGACAGACTGGATGGGTAAAGTTTGATTGGTTAGTGTCACTGTGAATCTTACTTGAGATACATTATTTTCTCCCTTGTGTAGACAAGCAAGTCAGCGATCGAGCTGCCAGCTATTTTGACATCATTCTACTATTTTCATCTTCAACGTCCTTTCTTCAGCAAGCGAGCAGACCGGGAAAATTTTCTAAAATACACTTTTATAACAATCAAAATACACTGTGGACTGAAGACACTAATAAATATAAAATTTCCCCAAGAAATATAACTGCAATTTCACAAATATTTCCTACATTTCCGATGGAAGTATCATTTCTAACTTTCTCACTTATCACTTATTACCTTCATTATGTTGTATTCTTCTTTTTTATGATTCTATTTTTCTTTCCTCGTCTCAAGTATCCCATCATGTTACACGCGAACATTTGCTATTTTGTTACCTAGACTTTCTGAAGGAAATTATTGGCAACTACGGCCATTAGTACTTTACGGTGACGATACATATAAGGTAATTTCCTGTCTGTGCAGATTCATTGTCGGTAAATCAATTGAAAGGGAGCCTATAAGTTTTTACTTATGGTCTTAACAGAAGAAATGTATCGATTTCTAAGAAGTAAAATCAAACTGATTTATAACAAAGTTTGAGAAAATGATGTCCTCTTCAGCGTCTATAGCCAATAAATTGCATCTGTTTACTTAGCATCACACCTCAAAGAAGCTCATATAAATTATAATAGTTTTATCATGTCTTTGAATACAGCCAATTTAGATTTCCACTTGGAAAATTCAATACAGCGAGATCATTATTTAGGATTTCAGTTTTAGGTTGCAATTAGAGCAGCAAGCAAAATCGGTTTTCTGATGCAAAATGTTTCCTTTCACGAAAGGAAGATCAAAGGAAAAAAGTTTTCTTTTCATGTTCGTATCGACTGAATAAATACTACAAACCATTACAGACGAATCCTCTGATAATTTAGGTGATGTGCATTTTCTGATAGAGCTGTTTATTCAGATACGTTCGTGGGCCCCTTATCTTCGGTAAATTCTTCTGCATACAATTGTAGCTTTAGGCTATGAGCTTCTAAAACGTCTCTCGTATCTTAAACATCAAATGATGTACATTCGAATCTAAAATAGCCTTAAGAAAACCTGATCTGGCATTCATAATCCTCACAGCAGTCTTTTTATGTAGTCGCTTTAGCTAAAAGGCCACTTAGTAGTTTCAATATAAATGTTATGTTTCACTTCTCTAATGATGTCGGGTTTTGCCCATAATCGTACAGAAAGAGAGGAACTGAACAAAACATCAGATCTGTTTGATGGGGATTAGAACACGATTTCAAGAAGATTGTCGCATTAGGATGCAAGCAACCATCCACAATGCTTATATTCGATTTAGTTGCGAGAGGCTATAAAATTTAACAATGCCACGACAAATGTTTGCACCATCGTACGCATTTCAAAAGCATTTGAAAGAGAAAAACTATCGAATACTTTCTGCGAAAAATCGGTTACTCATAAAACAAGTTCAGAGTTAGGGTTAGGAATTAAAATTAATCTATATATTTTATTTATTGTTAATAAATAAGAACTTCAAAGAACTATTTTTGGGCCCCGAGTTTGGAAGTAAATGCAAAATTCAAAGGAAATTGAATTTAAAAACAAATAGCGTATGATAACTGTTAATAAGTAATTAATAAAGTGGTAAATATTTTAAGATGGTTAAAAGATAAGTAATAATGCTCTTTCTCTTAATATTAAGAATTTGTTTACAAAATGGTCTTTTACCATAAACGTCTTATTCTCTAGTAGTATACTGGTCAACATTTTCTCAGGCGTAAACAAACTTTACTTTTATTATTATCATTAAATTAATGTAAAAATGAAAAGACATAGTTTTAAACAATATATTACGCATTCAAATCTTTTAAGTACTTATTTGTAAACCACATCACAAACACGAATAATTTGTGAAAAAAATAATTTTTTTCAAATGTTTTTGATCAGTTGTCATAATTTGACTACATTTGTAGAAAAAATTGTTTTCTCTACTAAAAAATTCTCGGCTCGACCAAAATAATTCTGATTTTTGGGAATTTGGCCAGATTTGGAGAAAAAAGGCCAAGGACCTTTCAGTATCACCTTTTGTACTTGTTATTCTTTTTTTACAAAAATAGAATTTTGGAGTTTGTTTTTTTTTTCTTTCTTCTCATTCATATCACACCTGAAAGATTTCCATATTTTGAAAATCCTAAACGTCCCTTAATAAACCCATAGATAGTAACGTACATTGTTCATTGAGATATTTCAAAATGCGAACTAGAGATTTTAGGGGCTGTTAGAAAGAAACATAACAGAAAAATAAAAAAAATATTTTATAAATTTAACAATAGCATTAAGTTTATTAAAAACATTTGGTTAAAAATAAATTGCTAAAGCAGTAAAATTTTCGGAGTTTCTATTTTAAAAAAAAAGAAACTTCCATGTTATTTTATTATTTTTAAACAAGTGTTTTTCACGTAACACTAGCTCGAGAGAGCAAACACCGTATAAATTGGAATTTTGATGTTTCTTAAGGTTGTTTCTTTTACGCTGTGTGCTTTTCAGTTTATTAACACAATCATTTCTACTCTTCTCTTGTTAACTGCTGTCTGGAGAATCCGCCTACTCGAATGATAAAAGCATAGACAAAAAAATCCTACAGATTTTCTTAGAATAGACAGTATTCCTGAAAGAAAATTTTGCCTCCTGAATAAAATAAAACATTGCATCGTTTTTCCTCAGTTTTATTTCAAATGTTTCTTCTCGGAGAATAACAAATGTTTTTAAGAAAGAGAATATTTGTCAGCTAAGATTTCAAATATCCGCCAAGCAAGAAATCTTATCAACTGCTAACGGCCTTATGTTTGGTGTTTCTTTATTTCTTACCACCTGCGAATATATAAACTGTCTTTAAAGACATAAATGATCTAGTTTCTAGTAACTAAAAGAATGTATTCGGTTGTTTCTAAATCGACATATATTTATTGAGACACCATCTGAGTCTTTCAATGTTCTTCTAGAATAGTCTTATTGTCAGGTATCCAATAAATCGAAGCTTACAATAGTAGCAGACATTAAGTAGGAATGATTCCGTGCAAGTCAATCTGTCATTTAAAAAAGGAGATTGATAGTGTTTTTAAATTGATTATTCTAAAGAGAGGTAAGATTTTTTTCCTTTCATCGTAAACTTAAATAGATTGATGCGTTATAACTTAAAATGCATTTTTTGTATAATTTCTCTACTGTCTGTTTTCTCTCGAAACTTTCTTTAAACACAATATGGCGTTTCACTTGTCGGTTTTATGCTATTTGTGTATAATTAAATATATATATATATTAACTTTGGCAGATCTATATTGCTTTACTACATCTGTGTATTTTGAAGCAATAACATTATAGCATTAAGAAATGAGTTCCAAGAAACATTATTGGAATGAAAATGAATTACAATTACAAGGAAACAGTCTAGAAAGGACAAGAGTTATGCCCCTTACATTGGGAATGTAGGAAATTAAAGAAGCCTGTTTATTGATCAAAATCATGTCCATAATACTGATTTTACGCTGGCCTATGTAATGCATGAAACTTGATTGAACAGGCTTTTTGTGTTGCACCCACCGGGGCATGAACAGGAAGACATGCAACCAACTGCCTGTACAAGACGCTACCAAAATCAAAATTGGACTGTTAAAAGAACTCGTATAAATCTGCAAAGATTTCTTTTATTGTTTGTTTATAAAAGCATATGATACAAGAGGTCAGTAAAGTCATCCTAAACTGACTAATACTCTAAGCCGAAAAATCATCGCTGAAGAACAGGCTGGATTTTTACGTGGAAAATCAACAGGAAACAATCTCCGAGTTCTGTGTGAAAAATACTCGTAAAACCAACAAATACTCTATTAATATCTTCAGCGACTTTTATATGGTATGACATGAGGTACTGTGGGCAAAAACAAGCTAATCTAACATGAATAAGAAGTTTATCCTTTTATCCAGTTAATGTATGATAAGGCAAACAACGCAGTACTTTACCAGAGCTCCACATGAAAGTTTTTACTTCTGAAGCCTACGCTCTTTAACATCTCCTTTGAACGCATCAGGAGTTACGCTCTTGAGGAACACCAAGTCACAGTAAACATTGGAGTTCGCAACATCACAAAATTCCGCTTTGAAGATAACAGTCTGACTAGTAAAAAAAGGAACTCCTCAGTCTGATGAAGAAGCTGGATGAAACATCATCCAGATTTGGCATGGGGATTAATGCAGGAAAAAAAAAACCAAAAAAAACAAAAGACGAACAATGAGAAGAGAATTTCAACACACATAAATTCGACAGTGATGAACTTAAATTTGTGAGCCAATTCAAATATCTTGGCTCGATTTTTAGCGAAGACGGCACCACAATAGAAACACTTTTAAGTGTCTCACAAATAACGGCATCTTTAGTAAACTTAAAAACTATCTGGAATGATGAGAAAAGTTATCTGAAATCAAAGATCAGGTTGTTGAGTATATCTTTCAACACGATTGAGAATTTGAACATTAACAATAGAATTACAAGGTAGAATTCAAGCATTAGAAATGTGATGCTACGAGAACCATAAAACGCATCTCTTATCCAGACCGCATCAGAAATCACAGTACGACACATCATCAAACAAGAAACATGCTCAATGGTTGACCTCATAGCCACCTTCAAAAAAAGAAAGTTGAAATGGTATGGATTGGTATGAGCCAACAATCTTTCTACTATCATCTTTCCACTTGCCACCTTAGGCAAGAGAAAAAGAGTCAGACGAAGAGAAAAAAAATAAGCTGACAATGTCCTTGAGGGGGGCTAGAAAATACTTTCCAGCGGTTTATACATTGGCAAACACCATGTGGAGGGAACTGGTCAGGTTTCAGCTACACACATACTCTTCTTCTGCACCCAGTCATAGAAATGATGATGATAATGATGATGACGACGACGATAGAATAGAGGCTAAAAAGCCAAACATTTCCATGAATTATTATTTGTTTTTAAATTTTATGCAATATTTCTCAAGAAGGCAGATTTAGTAGATACGTCCCAATTTTTTTAAATTTTCGAATATAAAGTTACAAGTGTGTGTATTATTTTGGGAGTTGTGTTCAAATTGCGTCATAGCTTCTTGGTAAGTTTACTGTTGCTAAAGAAGGACAACTTCGTTGATATATTAAACACTATCAGCCTTATTTAATGACCAGACACCCGTTATTGAAAATTATTCGCCACCCGTTCCTATTGATCAGACAATACGAAGGAATTCTATTCAGCGGATTAGGCTTTGTTTTCCTCTTCAGCATCTCCAGCCGAACAAAAGGACAACAGCTCAGTGCACTTGCCGATAGCTAATACGAAAATACATCAGACAATATGGGAAATGCCTTTAACGTATTTCGGATCACAAGGCCCTCCGATGTCTTTTCTGTCAGAAGTGATAAGAAGAAATTCTCACAATAGTTATCGGTTCCATAACGCTGCTGAAGGAAGCTTCTTTTCACTAGCATAACACAATCTACTTTTATTACTACTACTACTACTACAATTGCTACTAATATATATATATATATATATATATATATATATATAATCTGAAAACCTCAGGAGCAGGTTTACGACTTTGTATTTTTATGTCTACCAATATGTCCACGAATACCATAGAAATTTATCTGCATAAATGTATACTCTATGTACCAAAGGAAATAGAATAAAAACGGACACATATATGTGTGTGGATGGGTGTCTGTTAATAGTTTCTGACATGTGATTAAGTGATGCAATGTCTGTTCTATACTAAATTCTTCTCGTATTGTTTTCTTTCTCATTATCCATAACAACAGTTATTGTGTCGCCTTGTGAGCCACTATTAAAGAAATGATTAATATTCATAACAACCCCACTCTCGAAAGTCCTGTTAGCAAGACCATTTATGAAGTGAATCACATTCCTTTTTGCTTGTAATAATTTGAGACGATTTCGGGTGTTCCTTTTTTCTGTAAATGTCTTTGTAAATCTGTATTTCATATGCGAATTGAACACAGAAAGGCTAACCTCTTTGAAGGTGCTATCACTTGGACTTTACCTTTAAGGGCAAATCTCCCATTTCTCATATCACATAAATATATGATAAAATAAAATAAAGAAAAAGTAGGAAATGTATTTGAATCTAACAGGTTTCTTTTTTTTATTAAAGCCTTCATAAGAGATCGAGATAGAAATGCACATAGAAAAGCAGATATTTATATATCATCTATTTCATTAATACACGTGACACTTATCCGAACCAAAAATCATAACATACCAGTAATTTGTGCTTCTTTGTTTTGTTTTCATTTAATAAAATTAAAACTTGTTAGATTTAAATACGTTTCCTACTTGTTCTTTATTTTATTTTATCATCCTGTCGAATTCCTATCCATATTTGATTTACAATTGATTTTCAACTAATCTTCATGTATATATATATATATATATATATATATATATATATATATATATATATATATCTATATATATAACGTCATCCACAGACAGACTGTTTCGCTGTTTCACAGCTCATCAGTGTGGATAGACATCCGGTTGCCTCTAGCTAGGATCGAAACCCGACTGAATTAGCGCACGGCAGGGATGAAGGTGAATTTTAGCGTATTTATTTTTAGATAAACACACACAGTGACCAACAGTGACTCAATTCGCTTTTTGCGAAGAGTCTCGCTATATCAGCTATAATAGTCACTGTTTACAAATCCACACCTCTTCCCCAGAGAGCTCAACTGAAATTTATTTTTCAGGAGCCAATAGTGTATCAGTGAATAGAATCTTTTGTCATAGATATGCTAAGTGGCAAAAGGAATATTTAAAATCACCTTGAAATACAATTCATGTGGTGTGCATATATTCGTCTCCGGATTACGGTCTTCTAAAAATTCCTAAGCAAATTTGAACGCTATAAAACGTGATCGCCTTTTGTTGGGGAAATTTTCTGCTGGACAAGAAAGACTGTTTTCTTAAATAATCGAAATAGATGTGTTTTTTTATTAGATTCTAGCAACACTGATGTAATATAATCCGATCAGCCCAAAAGTTTACAATTGTAAGTAAAAAGAATTAAAATATATTTTCAAAAATTAAATAAGATTATACGAAACAATTCGAAAATTAAAACCGAAAGAGAATCATCCAAATAGAATTAAATTCGCAAAATAACGATGGTTATGTTTACAACAATAAATTCAAAGGCATACTTACTTTATAGATAGAAGTAAAATAGGAGACTTTCTCAAGAAAAACATTATGTTAAAATCTGCAAAGATGAAAGCAGTAGTCGAATGAAAGACTGAATGGAACAATGAAAACATTTAATCTCAAACCACGTCTATCGCTAGAAACAAAGAAAAGACGACCGAACTGTTATGTAATATCAGTCCTCTTATATGGCAGCGAATGATGGACAATCTCACAAAGACCTGAAGCAACAGGATACTGAGAATAGTATGGAGCGATTGGGATTAAAACCCTATGAAAGTATAAAAATACATTTTCATAATAAAAATACCATCAATACATTTTTGGAAAAACAGAATTTCCGGCAATATATTTTTGAAAAAAAGAAAAAAGAAATTACCAACAATACATATAAAATGAAATATAAATGAAATTACTAATTCTCCAAGAAAATTAAATCAAACAAACCACTGTGGAAAAAAATAAACAAAATATGTTAAAATCTACAAAAGGCAGTAAATTTTGGAGAGCCATGATCGCCAACGTCCCGAAGGAAAGAAAAGAAGTCATCTATTGTGGAATTCATTTAATATGCGAATATTCATTTTCCATTTTGAATCGTTGTAGTCGCGTATCGAATCCATATCAAGACTGGCTGTAATAAACTTGCCTTGGGTCTTGCTAGTTCGAAAATTCGAATATCTACCAAATGTAGTTACTCTTAAATGACTAGTTAAATAACAATTGTCTCCATCATAGATACAGATATCGAAAAGAACGTTGCGCGAGTGAGAAAATGCATCAATATCAACAGGCATTGAAGCGCTGTGAAATAAAATCTTTTTCGTAGTCAACTCCTAATTGGTTTGCCAAGTTCTCGAGAAATTAACTGTTCGCTTCGTTGCTTCAGTCTGTGATCCGACTAAGAATCACAGGCGATCCAAACTTCCAATTTACCGATTCTTATAAAACCAAAGGAACGCCGTGGGCGGAAAAGAAAAAAAGGTTGGCAAAATGAAGAAAGCGAATTTGATAAAAAGAGAAAAGCATCCGAAATTGTCTGAAATAAAGCGACATATTCAATGAGAAAGAGAGAGTAAAGAAAGAAAGAAGAAGAAGAAGAAGAAGAAGAAGAAGAAGAAGAAGAAGAAGAAGAAGAAGAAAAGAAAGATAACGTTGGAATACCCAAGGCGCTGAGACATTGAAGAAGACTTACTTAAAACAAAGAAAAAAGACAGAAGAAATGGCAAAGACGATTGTTACAACGAAGGGAAGCAAGAAATGCCAAAGAAAACGTAAAGAAAATCAAAACAGTTTTCATGAAAAACAAAACAAAATAAAACGTGAAAGACCAATGCTTTAATGGCGGATAGTTCTATAGCGTATATACGAATGAGGAGATGGCAAAATTTGCTTCTGCCAGAGGCGTAAAATACACACAGGTTTGGATAGGATAGGAAACCCAATCGACAATCCTCTTTTGATTTCAAAGCAAACATATATTCCTATCTCTCTCTTTCTCTTTTTATTTTATTTATTTTTTTTTTTTTTTTGTTATTGTTTTTACTGTTGTTATTGTTGGCAAAGTTCTTGAAAGGAAGCTCGGGATAAAAGAAATGAGCTTGCCCATCGCCTAATGAGATGAAATTAGGATGGGAATGTTGAAAATGAAGCCGAATAGTTTATCATAAAGTCGTTCAGTCATCTATAACGATGAAAAGGCAAGCAGACGTTGAAATTCATTGTAGTAAAAAAGGAGGACGTAAATATAAACATTCGGAAAAAATAGGATTGGTTTTTCTCTCGCTATTTCTGCGAAACTTTTCAAAATCATTTCTTTTTCAATCTTGTATTTTGTAAAAGCAAAATAGTAAAAACAGGTTCTGTTTACTTGGGACATGAAATAAACAGTTGAAGACTTTTTTTAATTATTATCATATATACAAAGCAATTTTATTAAAGAACTCCAAGATTCTATATGATGATTATAATAAACAGATCCATTCAAATAGTTCCATCACTTTCTGTAACACACACACACACACACACACACATACATACACACACACACAGACTTTTCCGGACTGAATTTTAAGACTTAGCATTACATAATTTAAATTTTTGGATGTACTGGACTATCGTAAAAGTGGATAATTTCATATTGACTACGGGGATTTTTTAAAATATATATACATCCTATACTAATGGGTTAAAGTACTCAATATCAAGGAGAGAGGGTATATATATATACATATATATTACAAATAGATAAAATATATTCATATATAGATGTAAAGGTTTATGGTTATAGCTTCCCATATACCTAAGGAATATAACTACATTTTAGATACATCTCAGAAGCTTAACATCACAAATATACTTATATACACATAAGAAAATAATATAAAGCCACACACACAAATATGAACATCCTACTTAAATAATAGAAGTGGCACAATACATGAAATGCATAGTATGACTAATATATTTTAATATAATTATTAAATATGAGAAGGTATAAGAAAAACCTTAAATAGATGTACAAATAAATGTATACTAATTCGAACTAGTGATATAGAATCATACAAAAAAATAATCGACTAAAATTAAAGTAACAAAATGATTTAAAGAAGGAAGGTATAGTCTTTAATTTAAAAAAAAAACTTGTTTAACATGTTTCGAAAGGCAGATGTCTTTATGCCTACATTAATTCATTTGTCTTTTTTAATAAATCAGAGGCATTTAAATTTTTAAAATACTTAATTCTTCTACAAGGAATAGGTTATATATATATATATATATATATATATATATATATATATATATATATATATAAAATAAATTCCGTGGGTGTATAATCCAAGTGATTCCTAGTAATATAAAAATGTTAAAATTGATCCACAGAAAAGGAGCTCGATATATTTTGTTTGTACAGAACAATATGATGAATAATCCAAAAAAAAGTTAACTCATGTAGGGAACAGACTATTTCAGCAAACGATTAAAGTAGTCGTCTGTCTTTTCAACTATAAGGAAGTAATATGGCGATATTACACATTACTTCCAATATTACTTCCTTATAGTTAACTTTTACTTCTTACTTCCTCTAGCTCTACGGGCGTGTGTTCCATTCTGTATCGCGGTTGAAAAGACAGACGACTACTTTAATCGTTTGCTGAAATAGTCTGTTCCCTACATGAGTTAAAAAAAAATTATTGATTATTCATCACTATATATCTATATATATATATATATATATATATATATATATATATATATGTGTGTGTGTGTGGAGGTGTGTATGTATATATGTATACATTTTTTTCATATGAATATTGTATCGAACATGGTGATATGTATATAATACAAACATAAACTAATATTTGGGGAAATGGGGTTATTCGTATGTAATCATATATATATATATATATATATATATATATATATATATACAGGATGCGATGGGTAAATTGTCAACAGATTTTATTTTTAATTTCGTGCATGCGTATTTTATTTTATTTTAGTTGCCTGCACAGTATATTAGGGTCATTTGGGTCCCGTCTGTGAGAAAAATGCCACCGTGACGCATTGCACTCTGCAAGAAATTTGGAAACTGCATGCTGTACTGCTTGACATTCATGCCGGAAGCTCCAATACGAACAGGACAGGACTCTGCACCATGCCACACAAGCAGGGGAGACAATTTCTCCGACCATATCACCCCTTACATTTGTCCACCTAACTCCCCAGACTGCAACTTGCTTTATTACTATGTGTGGGGTGCCGTTGAGCAAGAGACCAACAAAACTCCTTATAATACCAAAAATGAACTGAAAGCAAGGATTATGGCAACATTCACCAACTTAAACAAGGAAAACGTCCAGAAGAGATGCAGAAGATTCCAAAGTCATCTGGAGGCCGCGGTTGAAGCCCATGAGGATTCTATTTAACAAATGTACTCTATTATTTCAAGATATGTTTGTGCAATTTTTGTAAATATATCTGTTTAAATGAGATGTCAGTGATATTTGCATTTTTCGCGTCATTTAGACGAAAATTAATCTATCGCGTCCTGTATAATCATATAATTTACATATTTAGATAAGCCATGATATTTATGCATACCTTTGTATTACTTAGATGTTTGAATTTATATTTGCTATATTTCTATATTTGTAGCTTGGATTATATCAGTCGTGTAAATGCGTGTTTTTACACTTTTTTCCATTAATTTATGTTTATTTTAAATATATATAATTTTTTTCTATTTATTTATATTTATTTTAAGTTCGTAAAAATTTTTTTTTTAATTTTTTTAATCAATCCCCGTAAATAATATGACCTGCTCCACTGTTACGACAGCCCGGGAAATACCAAACATTAAATTAGGGAAACGGTCATTCTTAACTCAGCATCTGAAGATTGCATTGTGTATAAAACTTAGATTTGTGCTACCGGTGAGGTAAAATGTATATTTATTATTAATATATAGTTTATAGCTCTGTTAATTTACATCAAGTACTATTGTATTAATACCAGCACCTATATCCCATATGGAAAACATCACTTGGCTTGACGTGCTGATAACTATTAAGCCACAGAGAACTTTCCGTTTAGCAAAGTCCAAATTACTGTTTATAAACACACATCTTCGACGATCATTCTCGGTATCATATTTCTGCTCCAAAACGCAATCTAACATAAACAATGACAACATATTAGATGAAATGAATTAAATCCGACAAATATTTTAAAATATTTTCTGTTTATACGTTATCATTATGGATACAACTTATTTGAGTAAATAGTCTGTTTTTAAATAAACAGTATTAATTGCATTTAGCGACGTGATTGTTCGATATATATATATATATATATATATATATATATATATATATATATATATATATATGAACATTGAAGAGGCAACAGTCTGTTTCACGCTTGAATGAAATTGTCAGGCCACTTTAACCCATAAATATAGCACATCTTAAAACTATAATTTATCATATACATATCAATCAAAGCACGAATACATAATGTCTTCCGATTCTCGAAATATACATATCTGCTCTCTTTTACATCTTAAAGACAATTTTTAGAAAATGGATTAAATCCGACAGATTTTACATTTATTTGTTTATAAATATTATTTTTTTAAATTGATACCGATATTTAAGTAGATGCCCTGTTTTTATTTATTAAACAGTATATTTCTATACTAATTCTTATGTATGCAACAAAAACAGACTATCATTATTGTTTTGTCCGTGTATTGTTTGATATATTGAAATGTAATTGTCATCTTTGATAATGGATTATGTAAGCCGAAAGCTTAGATTGGATTAAAAGATATATATCAATATTGTGATTTCCTTTCGTCTTTCATTGATAACGTTAAGCTTATCAGACAATATGAAAAGAACTTACTTCGAATAAATAGACAAAACTTGTCTATATTATTTAATGAAACATGCATCAGTGAAAGATTTCTGCCTAAATACACACAATTTTATATATATATATATATATATATATATATATATATATATATATATATATATATATGTGTGTGTGTGTGTGCATGTACTACTTAAATTCACCTGTAAGAACTGAATTCATAACAAAACCTAAAAAAAATGATCTTTTACGTTACAGAAATGAACGATTTGAATGGATCAGTTTATTATAAACATATCGAAAATAATGTTAAAATATTTATAAATTTTGTATTTGTTTTTATGGTGACAGTGATGAGCTGAAAATTACTTTGAAAGGATTTCAAAATTAGGAACCTAAGTTTCTTCCTAAGTTAATATTTTTATTATCATTAGTCTTGAAAATAATTATATTTTGGGTTGTTTCAAAGCAATCGGTACCTTCACAATCGTGAAAAAATTCTTATAAAGTAAATGAAATACAACTGCGTTTATCTCCCTTTAACTCGTTGTGGAAGAAATTCGATTGCAGTGTTCCCCGAACCTTAACCTGATAAATCTTTCAATAGGATTTTATTAATTTAATCTGAAAAGATTATATTGCTAAGATTTAGTGATGGAAATTTATTTTCTGCATGGATTTTAATTCTTAATTTTGCCTTCATTCGATTCACTCGGAGTGAATATGTTTCTCATCAAATGCGCTAAAAAACGAATTCGTACCAAACTTCAACTACACAAACATTGAAATTACAGAACAAAAGCTGAATCATAATAACATTAGATTATATTTTTTTTTCATATTGTTCTATGTAGATACGTTATGATTCAATGTTTAAAATTCAATAAATACACGCTGTAATAATTGACTATTTGAAGTCTGTTTATAGCATCAGATGACACTGGAAATAAAAGAAGATTCAAAAGAAAAAACACGTGAAAGAACGATTGGACAAGGAATTGAAAACAGGAAGAAAGGACTAGATATTAATTGGGAAAAAAATAACCAACAAACTGTACATAGTTGTACTAGGAAAATATAAGCCCACGTGTGAAGTACTATCGTGAATTTCAAGCAAGTGTGAAAATTCAATTATTTGGGGAGCAAAGTTAATAGGCAGTTTGGCACAAATTTGAAAGTGAATAGTATTCCTGAATGTGGCTTTTTCATAAACTGAGCAAGGTATTAATGGGTAAAAACATGTTAAGATAAAGAAAGAAACGAGTACCCCACTGAAATGTATTTTGCCTTCCTTTAGAGTAGTCAATACTGGACAATTCTATTACAAATGAAGAAATATTTAGCTATGATGTTGGCAAAAATAAATTAAGAATGTCTGTTTCCTGTAAACAGTCCCTAAGAAATATGAACATAAAAGCAATATAGACCAGGGTATATTTTAAAGATTGCAAGTTTCTTTATGAAAAAAATGACATTGTAAAGTGTAGGATTATTTTGTAAAAGTCATCTTTATTATATGTCGGTATATTTGGTTGATAGATTATTTTAAGAGATCACAACCGGTAACAAAATAAACAGAACTCTGTTTATATTCACTCGCATATGAACCAATATTCTGAAGGAAAGCCAAGTTTGGTATAGAACTCAATGAACTAATCAGTGAGGAACGATGTCACAAGTATTGATGTACAAGATTATCAATCGAGAAACAATGTATGTACATTTCTCTTAAAAAAAATCTAATTGTTTTATTTTGGAGATACTAAAATCTTTCTGTATTTCTTAAATTTATTGCAAAGTGATCTCTTCCCTGCTCATAGGAGATTTCTATTCAAATATATTTGCATGAAAAAGAAGCCCTTATACAACCACTTCTAAAACGACTGGTTAAACAGTTTTCTATTGTTAGTTTTAGACAAAATATATTCTATTGTTCCGATAAGTAAATTTACATGAGTATTTTTAAATGAAAAACAGACAATTTCTTTATCCCTTAAGCTTCAATTTTTCAATGTTAAGATAAGGGTCGGCGATAGGTTCCCCGTCACGAAACTTTGGTACAGAATCACCTCTCAACTACATGTTGATTTCAACGTTTCCCAACCTGGGAGCCACATACTCTCTAGAAAAATTGACGAAAAGGGCAGCGCTTTTTTAAAATTAGCAAGTCATGGAATTATCCAATTTAAATGAAAATTTCAGTAAATATTCATTAATTATCTACTTTTATAATGAATAGTTTTTTATTTAAAAAAAAAAGTTCGAGAAAATGTTATTTTGTAATAACCACCAATATTTTCATGCCTAAATTTTACTCGAAAGTCGCAAATTTTTATTTTTACACAGATTAATCGCCGACGCGTCTCCGCTGAAAAGAAAGTTTTACAAAGATTCCAACACAACACAAACGGGATTCTCTTAAAAATTTGTTTTAAAAACAGTATTTAAGTTTTCGGGAAAATTTTTCATTTTTTTTTTAAACATTTTTATTTTTTAAGTAATCATTTTCTCGGTTTTATCTTTCTAGAAATGTAAAAAATAAGGACTATAAATTCTGGTTAGTATTACTATTAATAAAAAAAAAATCAAAGAATTTCCTTAGATCCTCCTTAAATCAAAGATCCTCCTTTTTATTCCAAGATGAGTAATCTCGGAATAAAAAAATGATTACTGCGATATATTACCCTGTTGATTGATTTAAAAGAGTTGTTCAGAAGGAAAATTACAATTTAAAAAAATAAGCATTACTGAAATTAGCACTTCTGCACTCTCTCCCCGGTAGGCATGGGGGGCTCACACACGGTTGAGAGATTCGGGCCCTGTCGATTATTATAGTTAATGATTGACAATATATGTTAGGTAAAAAAAAAAAAAAAAAAGTACAAAAAGGAAAAAGACGCTACTGAAAGTAACCCTTTTGTGGCTCCAATCTCATTGGCAGTTGCTGCGTAGTACGCAACGTAACTGCCATGCAGATAAACGATGTAATATTATTAGCTGATGAGTGACAACGTAACGTCAGTTTACAAATAACTAAAATATGTTGGATTGCCACAAAACTGAGCTGAAAAAAAAATGGCACAAGCCACAACAGAACCTCCCCGAAAAAAAAAAACCGCGTCCCCCTCCACCCGGTCGAGGATTTTGAGGGTCAGATTTTCATTTATTCTTCTTTAGAAATTGATCACTTGATCTATGGGGGAAAAGGAGTAACAATAGCGGCGCACACGCCACAGAAGGCATGGCTGGAGAATTACAAAAATGTTTATTGCAAAAAATCCTGTTACGAGTTATCCTGACCATACATAATGCCTCGTGTACCAAAAAATATGAAATTGTAGGCCAATAACAAAATTGATGAAGTACGGTAAAGACGATTACATTCATACACATAAAAAATGAAAAACTTTAATTATAAGAATACAATATCATTCAGATTATCCTTGAGAGGTAGAACCACTACACAGTCAAAGAACAATATTACCAGGCGGTTGTAAAAATAACCGGTTAAGTCCCTGAAAATATGCAAACAAATGTATTAGCATTCGATATAGTTAATTTACATAAAAATATCAAATCGCCTAAAAGTTGCAAAGATAGAAAATGGGACAGTCAGAGAAAGAAAACGACACTTGCGCAAATCGCTGTTGCATTTGGAGGCAACGTTTCTTGGATTTTGAGGTTTAATAGTTGGATGCAGATGAGAATTTGTTGTTTCTGGAATCACTGGTAAGTTAGGGTTGAATGTGGAATTGTTCACTTTTCCTGCAGAGCCAAGAATTTAAGTCGGGAGTGACAAAATATCGCGAAGGCAGTAATATTCGACTCCGTCTAATGAGATTTTTGAACCCCTTAAATAGGCCTCGCAGAGTTCTCATGATGACAGATTTAAAGATCGGCTGGTGGTGATTTCATCCATAACTTGGACATTTTCAGAAGGGCAGGGTTTTAATTGACCGGCAGTTGTGATGTCATTAAATCATTATGTTGTGAATCACGAAAATGTGGATTGATCAAGGCGACCGTTTGTTGCTAGGCCGAGAAAATCGTGACGTCAGCAAATTTTCTCAATGGAAGCTTTGAGTCACGTTCTCTGAATCCGGAAATATCACAACGGTAATATAGTTTTGAAATCAATAAAAATAGTTTTTATCGATCATAACACGTTTTAAATGTCAATAGGTATCTTGTCGTACCGTCAATCTCACCACTTTAAAAATAAAGCTAAAACATCTACGCATTGGTATTTATTAGCCAATTACACTCCTTCTAAAAAATTCAATTCAGGCGTCTGTCTTCTCACGTTGTTTGGAGACCTCACTAAGTTGCACCTAAGTGACATCAAGTAACGTAAACGTAGGCATAAGTATTTTGAGTGATTAAACGCATAGTTTGGGACCAATGATAGCACATCAAAATTGCTAATTTTTTAAGCGTATCTGAAAACACAAACATACGAGTCGATAAAAGCGGTAGAAAGTACGCGTAGATAAGGTCTCTGGTAGTGGACACATCACATGGAAATCAAGATACTACTCCCCTACGGACAGAATATTGCTTTGATACATTGTGAATTTAAATTATAAAATTCTTAGAATGTTCTACAACTGATCGCGCTATCTCCTTAAAACTCATTTTTTGTCGATGAAAATTTTTACGTATATACATACACCTCAAACGATCGCCATATTATTTTGTATGAAATTTAAGGTTCACTGAGCATTCATTTTATCTTCATTCATTTTCAGAAATATACCGAAACTATCAGCTTTTTGTCCTAATTACTTGCAGAATAATTTGTTTATTCATTGTTTAATCTCTTGTATTTTCTCTTCCGATGAATCAACTCCAATCCAATAGAAAGATTAAATCTTCTTTAGGGAAGACATTCTAAATTGGCGTTTTACATTTTGCATCGTCTTATTTTAGACTTATTTTACCTTGATTTTTTGCTTTAATTATTAATTCTTGCTAATTTATCAGTTCCGAAATATATAAACGAACATAATGTGACAATAGTTTTATAAAGACATATGATATTATAGGGTCGCATAAGATATTTGCTTTGCCTCTACGCAATTGATATATAATGATTGACAGTGAAAACGAATTTGCTAGCTAACAAACATGAGTTTGAACTAAAATATCAGGCAACTAGAAAATAAGCGTATATGCATGAATCTTCTCTGCTAAAAAATACATTTAATTTTACATTTACGTAATAATTCATTTCTTTCACATTACTCACCTAAGAAAAAATTGATGGAATTTTAATTTACATATCAAGAGAATATTCAAATTCTATGTAAATATTTGACAACATGAAAATGGAATAAACTATGAAATGTTAGCAATTCATTTGCTTTGATAATATATCAGAAAATCAGACACGATAGACAGTAGACATTTACAATGGCGACGCCAGGGGGCACTGTCTTTGTTATGACAATGGCGGACTGTTCCAAAATATTTATGAAACCAGGAGGAAAAAAGAGCTACTGTGAGAAAGCGCAGTAAAATTGGGAAATTATATTTAAAATGATATTTTTATGGCATTTTTAACGGTAGACTTCCTAAATCTTTTAATTCTAAACGAACTGTTTTCATCTCTTGTGAATTAAGTTCATGAAAAATATTAAGAAAGGCTGCTTAGACGCGAAGTTAAAGGAAGGGAACAATCCAGCAAATGAGAAGGTGTTGCCGTTCTTAGGATATCAGCATTGGAAATTTTGATCTCTCCTTTTAGCTTTGTCAAAATTCTGGTGTATGGCATTCATAAAAGACAAATAACGACTTTACTTGATCTAATCACCGAAAAACATTTCTGGGGGAAAAATGTGCCAATCCACTGCAGATTTCTTTCCCTAGATCTGCACAGAGAACGCAGGCAGAGAGCATAATTCACAGATGCTCATGCGAACATAAATTAGCATTTGGAAGTCAATAATGGCCGACATTTACATGTAAGCGACGTGTGTATAGGCACGCATGGACGAAGCAAAAATCTAACAAATGGGCCTATAAAGTTTTGCGAGGCAATCTTGAGATGAACGGTAAGCGAGCCCCATAAATCAAACAGCAGATTGCACAGGATTGCACAGTTCTATTCATTCAAAATGCGCCGTTCAGTCGGAGCACATATCTTATTGTTAAACAAGCTGACTCCTTACTGCAATAAAATAGTTAGTTTTATAGTACGTGAACAGAACTTCTGTACTGTTACTGATTCTTCAAAGAAATATAACGCACAATCCAGAAGTTTATCTGATAAAATGTCTCCACACAAATAAATGGCCACATAGATCAAGGGAGCATTTGTTGTACAGTTACATATGAGATTTTGAATTTAATAAGAGAGAAAATATGCAAAACGACACAAATGTTTATATAAAAACAACACAATGCTATAAAATAAAAAGTGAGGTTCAAATCAGATGCTAATAGGGAGATGGGTAAATCTGATAGTAAATCCTAACGATTCCTGGCTCTATATTTTTAATCTAATCCACTCATAAAAATGAATGTTTTTAAATCTATTATCCTACTCTAAATCTCTTTTGTTTGGATTTTAAATACACAATTGTTTTGTTTTTTTCCTATTTTCTGAGATGTGACCTCTCGACCTTTTTCCTAATATATGACTTATATGAAAGTTTTAGAGGTTAACGTATAAAAATAGAAAAGAAAAACAAAAAATGAAGTTTTATGATTTATTTTGAAAGTTAATGGCAGTAATGATTTTAGACAAATATAGCTAAGCTAAATAGC
This sequence comes from Acanthosepion pharaonis, assembly GCA_903632075.3. Lineage (NCBI taxonomy): Eukaryota > Metazoa > Mollusca > Cephalopoda > Sepiida > Sepiidae > Acanthosepion > Acanthosepion pharaonis. The sequence continues at coordinate 2,242,822 of CAHIKZ030004884.1, forward strand.
ATTGTCATGGACTGAGGCCAAGCGGACAAATTTGATTCTCAGTGCCAGGGAAAAAAAGGGAGAGTTGACTCCCTCCAATATCCTCTATAGCGCTCCAGATATTAATTAAAATATGGCCAACATCATTATAAATGATTCTATTTAAAGTAGAAAAATAAATAAATGACTTTAATTTACTGGTAAAAAAAATGGGTAGGCGATCAAATCTACGTACGGAAACAAGTCGGCAACCCGATACAAGCTGTCATCATCATCTTGTCTGAAAACCCTGGTTTTCCGCAATGGATGGTATCAGCTGAAGTATGTGTGTTTTCCATTGACCATGGATCAATGGTTCACCTCAAACAACTCGCAGCCAAGGCTTTCATGCTCGAGGACTTTTCTTCTCACGCCTAAAGAACCAATTGATTAAGAGAGCCCAAAGAAAAGTCCGAGATCTCCACCCTTGAACTCTCCTACTTTATCATGTTCGTCATATGTAGCAGAAATTCCAGGAGGAGGTCTCTTCAGATTCAACATAGGACTCATTTTACACAGACGGAAATGTCGATGATCACCCCAATACTGTTCCGCCTTTTGCTATATATTGTAGTGCAAAGCAGCACCATAAGGATCTGTTCAGTCCTGATTATGGCAGTAATGATTTTAGATAAATAGAGCTAAGCTAAACAGCATTCTCATAGACTGAGGCCAAGAGGACAAATTTAGTTCTCAGTGTCAGGAAAAAATAGTGGGCGCTGACCCCCTCCAATATCCTCTATAGCTCTGCAGATATTAATTAGAATATGACCAACATCATTATAAATTATTCTATTTAAAGTAGAAAAATAAATAAATGACTGGTTTTAATTTACTGGTAAAAAAATGGGTAGGCGGTCAAAGCGACGTTCTATGTACGGGAACAAGTCGGCAACCCGATACAAGCTGTCATGTTGTCATCATCTTGTCTGAAAAGCCTGATTTGCCGCAGCGGATGGTGTCAGCTGAAGTATGTGTGTGTGCCATTGACCATGGATCAATGGATCACATCAAACAATTCGCAGCCAACGCTTCCATACTCAAAGTCTTTTCTCCTTCTCACGTCTAAAGAACCAATTGACGAAGAGAGCCCAAAGAAAGGGTAAAGCTCGCTATCCCCTGAACATCTCTATCCTACCATGCGGTGGATACAGACGTCTCTTTAGATTCAATATAGAACTCATTTCACACGGAAGAAAATGCCGACGAGTACCCCAATACTCGGCAATGAATTCCGCCAACGACGACGAAGAAAATGATTTTGTTAAAAATGTGAATATATAAAGAAGCTACAAACTATAACAGAAATTCTATGATATAATTGCGCTTCATCTAAGTTTAGAGTTACATATAATTATTTGATACAATCTCAACTAACAACAACATGTAGTTTATATTCAATGGTTTAACTAGCGATATTTTAAGTGTTAGCAGTAGCTACATCGTCTTATATTACACATGCACGTGATTTTTTTGTCAGTAAATCAACAAAATATATTTATCGCAAATATAATATCTATCATTTTGTTAAAACAAATTTTGCTTTCTATTGGAAATATAGACGGCTACTTGCTTGTCTTATTCAAGAAGAATTACCTAAATCTAATGTTTTCTTGTAAACAATCTTTTAATAGTATGAAAAGAAAGTTTTGTATTGATTCACGGTCGTTCGAATGACCTTTATCGCCAGTACGAAGCTGTGAGCACAGAGTGTATTATAACGTGATATTTCTCGTAACAGACAGCCGACTACGCTGCTTGACGTTCCGCCAAGATGTTCGCTTAATGGTATGCAACAGATGTGTTTCTTACTACTCGTAAATCATCTTCAATCCCAAAGTTTTGCATTCTGTGTAGAAAACTTGCATCTTAAGAACAACTTAAATAATATAAAAACACGGGAATACAAAACTTTTTGGTTAAGATTCTTTTCCAAAACGACATACTTACTACATTTTAGTGTATTTTTGATTCATGCTCATTTCACGGTCCATTTGTAAATAGATCATGAATGTTCGATAGCACTGATTAATTGCGTCCTGGGTATGACGATAAACTACATCCGGTAGCAAGGTCTCTAATAGGAAGATTTTGAGGAGCATGGAATCACCTCTTGGTTACTGTTGTTCCCACGTCCACCCTGACTCGTGGTGTTAGCACCTGTTAGGGTCCCAACTATGGGCAAATAGTCAACTCCCAAACTGGAGTCAAAACATCATGAAAATATAAAAATAGATTTTTATAGTAGAAATACCAGAAATAAATGTTTGAAAAAAATTAATACGTATTCTATTCATACGAACCTATTCTAAAAATCCTGTTGGCATTAAATAACAAACTGAGGTTGATATGCCTTAAAACAAGATAAACCAAATCGAAGAAAACTGATTTTATTGCATTCTATCATGGAATCTTTCATTTAATGTCAGTAAAAAAACGAAGTTACAACTTACTGAATAAGTAAGTTGTAACTTCGTTTATCTTATATGAAGGACATTTTCATCATTTCAGTGTTGCATGCAAATATTATCGAATTTCCAACTACCAAAGGAATAATATGGAAATAAGATCAATTTATCTATTCTTAAATAGCCTCGTCAGATATTTACTCTCATATGAATGTCATGCCTGGCGTTAAACTCTAACGAAAGATGATTTCAAGCAAATGAATCCTTTTTTGGTCTTGCAGAAGAATGGCAAGCCTTCATCAGATCCTATAGTCTGATGCTACGAAGTCACAGCTTTACCAAATAAGAAGAACCACACCACTTAAACACTTCCAATAATGGCTACAGCACAAATGGTTAGCATAGGTAAGAAGAAGATAATTAAATAATCAAGATGATAATTTTCGATATTACCAAAAGGTCAGAAAGGAAACTGTCAACAGTCCTAGAAACAGAGATAATTGTGGATATGTTAAGTTTAATTACATGAAATTTGTTTTAGGAGAAACATGTAATATATTTTAACCGACAGTAACGGTAAATGTTCGGCCAATTAATGCTGAATATTTCCTGCATGGAAACGGTTATCTCAACATTACTATCTATCTATCTATCTATCTATCTATCTATCTATCTATCTATCTATCTATCTATCTATCTGCGTAATTCTGTTCATATCTACGTAAATCTATGCTCATACGCCCACTCACACACACATTAATAATCAGTTTTCATAATATAAAACCAAAGTATAATCTACATTTTAATGAGAGACGTTTGAAGATCCACTAATTATTTATCGCATTCACGGATAGTTATTTTTATTTTCATGCCCAGATTGGTAGCAGTTCCTTGCTAGAAATTTATAAAATGTTTGTATTAATCTAAGCAATACTGTCCACACTGAAATGATTTAGACATGTCTGTTTGCGCTAGATAAACTTTTTTATTTGAGAATTAAAAAATCAATTCAAGATTTTATACATTTAGCGTCTGAGATTCCCAAAATGGGAAAACTTTTTATATTTAGGATTTCAAAAATGTTTCCCCTAATTGCTCTACTGAATTAAAACTAACAAGAGAACAGACCCCAGTAGTTATTACACAATACATACAACTTATTGAGTTAAATACTCCTTTCACTTTACAATATTATTTTTAGTTAAAGGATTGAGGAATTTTTTTTATAAGTTACAAAAATAATCATCAAATTATTTCAATTAACAAATTCAGGAATTAATTTTTTTTCCAAAATCTAATGAACCTGTTTCGATCTCAAGATCACAACAAATATTTTCAACAGATTCGCAGAATAGGTGTCGGGTCTTTAGATCGGTATCAATCTACTCAATAGTCTTATAAGAAGCTTGCTATTTACAAAAACCTTTTTACTTTAGACAAGGACAAATGTGAATTAAGTCGAAATTGTCGTTTTTGTAAACTAAAATGAGCATTAAATATTGTTTTTTAAGAATATTTCAGAAAAATAAAATGCTGGATCAGAATAAGTTACTTCATAATATTGTATTTAACATAATATTTCGACAGAATAAAATATTCTAAAACAAAAACAAACTATTTCTGTTGCGTATTGCAAAGCGATTTCATGACGTGTTAAATGTGAAACCATTATTTGTTATTTTTAGCACAAAAATACATAATTACATATCCAACATAGCAATAATGTATATATATTACTTTGGATACACTGTGAATAGCTGGAAATCGCGTTTCTACCACCACAAAATGACACTGATCAACATCAAATACAAAAACTGTACAATTTTTAAAGTATGTTTGGCGATTGTAAAGCAATCATAAGAACCAATCTATTAACTGGGAGATAATCCTGAAAGCCAGGCCATCCAACAGAAAGGGTTTAGCATCCCGCTACCATTTTTTTTTTTTTTTTTACCAATCTCAATTTTTGTGCAAAAAGCGGATCACAGAGCTTACTCAGCTTAATACATATTTTCAGAAAATCTCAAATTCTGATTGGTCACTTAATATCTAAATAACATCGACCTAGTTCTTGACCTGACCAAAAAAATAATTCCGCCAAAATCTGTCAATGCCTTTCCGAGCCTACCACATGATTAAATTAATTATAAATAGCAGATACGAGTGCGTTCTCTTGCCCTTCCTTGATTTCCCTCGCTACTAAAATGTAGTAGTAAAAGGAATCGCGTCTCGACCACTTGCGGTCAGACGCTATGAAAACATATTCACACACGCACACATACACGTGCGTACGACACTTTCCAAACTACATTACAAAAATACGAAACTTTTCAAACTTCATTACGAACATTACAAACTTAATGACAAACAACAGAAACTTAATTACAAACATTACGGAACATTCACTACTTCAACCCTTCTGAAGCTAAAAGTTTAGTCAACATATTCTCAGCTTTATAATTCTTTCAACTCTCTAACAGTGAACATTTTGAGCGACAAGTTCATTCAACTTTTGTGAGCTCGGATAAAAATATTTCCTTAGTAAAAACTTTAATTCAGTAAAAGGGACATAACACCAACAAAAATAGTAACTCCCCCCCATGCATGTACATCATTACAGGCATAAAAAATAAATCTTGCTGTTATAAAACCGTTTTGTTTTCCTTCTTGTTTCTCTTGTTGCTTTTTCGTTTGCTTATACATTCGTAAAGTAAAAAAAAATGTACGGGTTGATTTAGGCCGTCAGTAACGCTACAAGGGAGACAGATGTAACTTATGTTCGGTGGAGAAGCTTATTATATTAAAGCACTGAAATAATCCTAACTTGCTGAAAGCGAGGTCCGAAGTAATGTCTACATGCATCCACAAATCCAAGTAGCTGCTCAAAAACATTAACCCTGATTAAAAGTGATTTCAAAATGGATTTTACAAATATTAATATAATATGCAACAACTTTGTCAGAACTCGTTATATATAACATTCCTTATATATATAGATGCAAATGCAATGCTATATTACTGTATTCGATTAATTTATAACGTGTATGTAGATATAATTTCACTGTTATAAGTACATTAGAGATATATAATCCCGACCTATTATTTACTTCCTTATTTATTTACTTATCTTTGCACCTTTATATTATATTTATAATCTACCTTATATTATACGTTAATAGACATAACACTTTTTTTACGCTAAAAGTCGAGTCCCCCTTGATATATTGCTTACTTCCAAATCCAAATTCAAATTTCAAATATTTTTTATTATTTATTTTTTATTATTTTTAACTCTCCAACTTTCTAACTTATGAATTTGAATTATTAATAGTTAATTCTATATTTTAAAAAGACAAGTTTGTACACCCAATTTCGAATCACCATCACGTGATCATGACAGATAACGTTCAGAATACACACCTGAAGATGCATGAAACTCTGAATAGTCTTATCGATGCTGGATATTATGTATATTCACTAATATATATATATATATATATATATATGTGTGTGTGTGTGTGTGTGTGTGTGTGTGTGTGTGTGTGTGTGTTATGAAATGGACAAAGTCCGACAATTATTTTAAGACATGTTTATGTTTATACATTCTTTTTATAGATACAAATATTAAAGTAAATACTCTGTTTATAATAAACAGTATTAAACAACATTTAATGTCCGAGAAATTTCTTTATATTTGATTCGCCATGAGCAGATATGAATATACGTGAGGGATTCATAGAAGATTGAAGTTCAAATACAGTAAATTCGACTTTCCTAACCAAACGCTCCTCTGTGGCCAAATCGGTTAAAGGCACGTCAAGCTAAATGAAGGTTCCGTTAGGATACAGGACGAATATTTTCTGTGAAAATTTCTCGGACATCAAGCCGGTAAATGTTGTTTAATACTGTTTATTATAAACAGAGCATTTACTTAAATATTTGTATCTATAAAAAGAATGTATAAACATAAAAATGTCTTAATATATATATATATATAGAGAGAGAGAGAGATTTGTGTGTATTAGTGGTATAATAGTCTGTTTCAGAACGAAGCATGTTTGTCATTCTTTTTCCTTTCGTCCGTGAAGTGCGGTGTTATATCACGGATATAATAATGTCCATAGTTGGGGAAATACAAATGTGAGCATAGCGCGCGCGCTCTCTCTCTCTCTCTCTCTCTCTCTCTCTCTCTCTCTCTCTCTCTCGTTACAACACTAAGCTGCATTAAAACCTTACTGGGAAGCACACTAGCAGAACACGGAATGCAAAACACTAGATTGCTTTCTATAATTAGTCGCAGCTTATTAAAAATTGAAGTCAACAGTAATTTTCGGTGGTTTTCATGTAATAAGAAAGAAAAAAAGGTTTCTTTTTGTCTTTTTAATATTTTCTTATTTATTTAGTCACTCATTACCCCATTAGTTTTAAGATGACTTTTTTTTTTACTTCATAATAGAAAGAGAAAGTCACATATATATTTTCTCCTGTCTAATACGTTGATTGTTAAAGAACCTTCTCTACTAGGTTATGTTCGGCATAATTCAGGAGAATCACCTTTCGTCCACTTCTTGAACTGAATGAAGTTGGACCTCAAGGAAATGCAAGTGTCTCCAAGATAGACATTATATGAAGGACTTCATGAACGAGAAATTAATTTATGCAATATATTTGATTGAGAGAATCAACTTATGCTGAGTTGACTGCAAGAAATAATCTTTCTCACTCCAGGCAAAATATATCGAATATTATTATGCTGGAAGACTTTTAAGGTGTGATAGAAAATTTCATTGTTTTGCCGAAAGGCATATCCGGTGACAACATAGTGTTTTGTCGATAGAATTATCCGCAAAACTCGCTAACAAGCATGAGAGAAAATTAATTTTTCGGTCTCTACCAATTATTCGCTCAGGTTAAGTTAAATTCAGTCCATCCTTTGAAGAGGTTGCCTCCGTTAATTCATGCAGTCAGTTCGAATTTGGAGCTGCTTGTCAAAATCCATTATATCTTGTGGTTATAGGTTGACAGTTATAGCGATTAGGTCTGTTGAGTGCCTGAGTGAATCAGGAAGAAAAGAAAACATATTGGAAATCAAGTAGATATTAAAACGATATATCTAATTGAGTAACTTTTTCGATATTGCTACGGGACACAATCTCCAAAAGATTTTATTAAGATAGACGTGTCTTACTACAAATACGCTAGTATCAACCTGATTATTCGGAGATGAAAAAACACTGCTACACATTAAATAAAGTCATAGTATATACGCAAAATCAGTATTTAGCCATTAAGAATTTGATGTTCCAAAGTAAAAACATTAAGCAAAGAATAATCTTTTCTCGGGAAGTTCTTGATAGTTAAAGATATTTCTGTTTTTCAAGAATCATCGATATTTTTTGTATCGTAAAATATCGTATAATCTGTAGAAATATAAATAATTCTTATTCCGTGTTATTGTAACGTCGTACCCGCCTGATAAAAAAAAAACATTGATCTAAATCTTGAATACATAACAATGTTTATTCAATTCTATTCTTCAGCAATTACGGTCGGTGATGCAGCTGGCTTCCGTGATGGATACTGAATTCTAAGTCTATTTTACCATCATTTGAACTTATTAATACCACATTATTTAAACATATAATTCTTTACGTGTTCTGAACTATAAATAAAGAGTGAAATTTTCAAACGTCCAACTTGTTTGTTTACAAAATGAGAGTAAACATAAGAAACTAAAAAGATATAAAGATTCATTACAGTTTATGTATTCGTTGAACGACGTTAACATTAACAAAAGGACAACATTTGAGCAATCAGTAATTAACAAACTCATAATTGTAGCAGGAATAGATATTACACTAAAATTTCACACCAGACCAAACAAATCGAGTGTACTAGGAGGTTGACCTAAGGTCACTCCTCGATACCAAACGGGGAAGCACGTGTAGTCACATTTGAATCCGGTTTGTGGGTGTGTGATGTACATGGTTATATAAATAACTGCGCTAAGAGCCTCAGGGCAGTCTCTCACACATCACAAGTCGAGAATGTAAAGAATACTTTCAGTTGACGGTTCTATGGAGCCTCATACCACAGACTGGTCAAGAGCAACTGACGGAATATTAAAGTGAATAAAAAGTTAAATAATGCAGAATCTGGAGTCGGGTCATCATTTAATCGAACACCCCAACTTCATTACGTAACAAGAATCAATGTAGATCATAAATTGCGATTAGTGATTGTCCCAGTGATAATGTCTAAAAAGTAAGCATGTTTGAAACAACAATGAAGTTTTGATTTATTTTCTCACTTTTGAGTTAATGGAAACGTTTTAAATTGTATCACCAAATGAGTTTTATTTTAATTTACTCCACTACTTTTATATAAATTTAACTTTTTCGCATTAATAATTTTCATTTTTATATCTTAAATTTTATTATTGATTTTGTTTATTAATTTGCTTTCATTTTTAGGCGGTTAATTACACGCCATGGAGGGAAGCGACGGGAAAGAGCTGTAAGCCCACCTGATAGAATCTGCTGAGATAAAATGAGAAAAAAGTAGATGGAAAATAATCAGTTGTGTCTTCAGAGGAAAAAATGCCCTCATCTCTCTATCACTGAAAGCCATTTATTTTCAAATTTATTTTCATGTTTCTAATTACAATTTGTATCTAATTAGCAGTTATTAAATCCTGGGTCCAATTCGTCTTATCGCGCTTAAAATTTAATTAACTGGGACCATCGTAAGTCAATGAATTAAGCCGCGGGTGAACTTGACGAATATCTATTATAACCTTGCAGGATTTCGCAGTAATAGCTTACAGTGTGTGTAAATGGCATCAGAGTCGTCCTTCATTTAATTACCATTCCGATAAATATATATTGAATGATAAAATGAGTGTGTGTATGAAGCTGTGACGTAAATCGTAACAGAGAAGCCGACAATTCCATAAGTTGGTTAAAGGTGTAGAAATCGAATATTGTATGGAATAAAATGTTAAATAAGATTGGTAATTTTATATTCATATATTCGTTTATTCTTCCGTTCATCAAAATTCTCGATTTCAAACAAGCAACACAGATAGATCTTTCTTAATCGCTTTTTCAGAAAAAATATTTATTTTATAATAGCATAGAATATTTCATCACCAGAGGAGGGAAAATAATATTGTGGCCATTTCAAGATTTCTCTTTCAATTCTTACATCAAGGGATTATACTTGGTTATAGTTTCGGAATCCATCCGCTACTAGAGCTAATTTGATTCTCAATGTATTTACAACTTTGTACAAGATTAATATAGAATAACAAGCTGAGGATTTCATTAGTTTTAACTATAGATATGATCCAGAATGCTGACATAGCAATGTTTGCATGTAGTTCGAGGGTAGGTAGTTATGATATGAATGCTGCTGTTGGGCATGTATGTCAAAAAAATTCCCTGCTTGGAATCTTAGGAATTTTAGAGTTTAATTTCAAATGTATTGAAAGGGTGGCAAACAGAACTTGGGTACCCAGTTTGGGTTGGTGTATGTTTTTAAATGTTACTTAGATTTTGCATATATGAGGAGGAAGGCGACAAAATAATGAAATGTCTAAATGTACGTGAATGCAAAATTACCTTCTGATAAATTGACTATAAACCGAAAAGAATGCGCACAATAGGCACGAAAAAAAAAAACCCAGATATTTTCATGCATCAGCAAAAGAATGAACCTCAAATGCAAATTACTGGTCGGGGAGACTAAAATCAAACAGAAATTTAAATATCTGGGAAGTGTTCTAACAAAGGACAGAAAGTGCAATAATGAGATCAGAAGACATATTGGGATGGCCAAAGTTACATTCCAAAATCTAAGCAGAGTATTAAGAGACAGAAAAATATTCATTAGGATCAAGGAAAAGAGTAGTGGACTGTTACGTGATATCTGTCCCTCTGTGTGGCAGCAAATACTGGACAATCTCCTCAAAGATAAAGAAAAGAACAGCAATGTGGTTCTACAGAAGGACGCTGAGGATACCACGGACCGAACATGTGAGCCACAACAAGGTTTTAGAGAAAATGGAAACAAAAAGGAAACTAAATGTCAGGAAGAGGCAGTTGAAATTTCTGGGGCATGTAATGAGGAAGGTGGGCTTGGAAAACCTGATACTCACAAGGCAGATTGAGGGAAAGAGGGACAGAGGAAAGTAGTTCGTAGCATACTTGATGAGCTTGAACAAATGGATGGTAGAACATAATTTGGAAGATATAACAAAAAGACAAAACGTTTCAAGAGCTGCAATGCACAGGAAGATATTGAGAATTATGATTGCCTACATTCTGAAGGGACACAAAACATAAAAGAAAACTTCTCTGAGGTCAATTCTAAGAGTTTATACAAAATATATATCGTTGAAGTTATATTCTTAATATTTGAATCAGGTTTGTTAAATCAGTAACCAATCAATATTGGTCAATATCAAAATTTCCCTAGAGATTTCTTATACAGGAAATTCGATAGCGAAAAAAGATTCCAATTCATTGCACAGTGGTTAACACAGATGTCTTTCGAATAGCTTAAATTAGTACCCATTAACATAAATCATAAAAAAATATAGTTTTTAAAACTATTTTCAGAAAGAGTTGTTTTTCTTAAGTTATTACTAATAATGTAAGATACCGTAGCCCATTTTCTACTCCGTTTACATTATCAAGGGCAAACGTTATATATCTTCATGACCTTGACCTTTCATTCACTATGTTGCCCCACTCCCTTCAGTTCATTTAAACTTATATTAAACATAATGTCTTTTTAGTTGTTTCAGTATTACGAACTTAGTCTGAATACTATTTGTGAACATTTTTTACGTTTTATATTTTGTAGCAACTCTAAATTTATTTTCTTTAGATTTAGATTATCTCCCTTATCATACAACTCGGCGACTTCTCGCCGGACGAGAGAAGACCAGGAGGAGGTGAAATGCAGGCATCCTGGTTTTTGCGACCAGGTGGCCTGGACTGGTTATGTATTGAGATACGTGCCCATTTATTTTTGTTCTGCCAACTGGACGCTAGTTGAGCTTTCCTATCAATTCTTGCTTCTGGCACTCTTGCCCTTTATTATTTCTGGCTACCACAGACTCTTACTTCCGGCATTCCTGGCCTTTATTACTTCCAGCTACCACGGAGCCTTATCTTCCGACATTCCTGGCCTTCATAATTTCCGGCTACGCAATGGTCCCTACTACGGGCATCTCTATCGCAACCTAACTAACCTGATTGATCGGCGTCGATGGGCCTGCTTACAGCAGCCCTGAAATTCTGGCCACGCACATGTCCCTGCTTCTGCCTGTCAACTTAACTCACCTGGTTTAGGAAATTGCTGCGTGCATATCGTCCAGACTCAAACAACCTATTCCGTAGACTTCGGTTAAATACTACGGAAGGTTCTAATCATTGGACTTAACCAGCAAACTACCCGGACATTGACACAACATTGACTAATATTTTTCACGCCGCTTCATGATGGATTTCATCAACGCCTGCACCGGGCAGTACAGCTATTTCAGCCTTGCTTCATCTATCAACTTCCGGCGTTTCCTGTCACCCTAACTCACCTGGTTTAGGAAGTTGCTGCATACATATCATCCAGACTTCAAATGACATTCCGTACACTTCGGTTAAAATACTACGGAAGGTTCACCATTGGACTTAACCAGCAACTTTTCAGCATTTTCGCTGGACATATGAACTGAACTTTCGAACTGTGAACTTACATGTCAACTTGACTTAAATGAACTCTACCTTTAATATTTAGACACAGTTATATTATCTCAGATTTTCTAGCCGGTCAGTATCCTTTCATTTACTTACTTCTGCTTCCATTACTTGATTCATTGTTTGTTCATGTTCCTTTAATCCAAATACATATTTTTGTATATGATGTAAATAAATTTTGTATTAATTTTAAGTTTGTCGTTTGTTGTACTCTTGTTGAACTGTCAGTCTTTTATTTCAAATGTTTTAGTGGGCCTCTATCCCTTATTGAGGCGCTCCGGCCATATTATATCGTGCCCCCATAAGGGGGTCCACTACAAAGAATAAATCGATTCGATTGCTGCTCTATAAGATTTATTTCCAATTGTTGGCTGAATTATTTTAACTGTCGAAATTCGGTGATTATCGCGAGTGAAACACAAATATAGAATGAAAATTGACAATAAATTTCAGACAATACAGCTGTTATTTTATGAATAACATTTGTTTCAATAAATAAAATGTTATTTTTATCTTGAAATGAATATGTGCTTTGGAAAACAGCTCTTCTCTGCAGTTTTCAAGGAAAAAGATAGGAGTCAATTGTAATTTTGAAATTAGGCAGTAGCAAAGATTTTTGTTATTAAAAATAAATTGTATATCACAGAGTTTTCTAAATATCAACTCCGTTGCTACTGAAATATCATTCGCCAAAATTCTGTCATTAAATAAATTTTAATCCAGTTTATTCCCTTTATGTAAATTTAAATTGCATTAAATAAAAAAAATATATATATATATATCTAAACGAAACCGTTCAAAGTGTTATTTTTTCTCTTATGTCGAAGGTAATTTATAAAAAGGTTCGACAAGTAAGTAAAACAGTTTTTATAGTTTCATATCTTTTATATATGTGTTGTCTTAATATTAATTTTGTTATAAAACCCGAAGTATATATCTTGAGGGATTTCCATGGCGCGTACATTGTGGGGTCACTCACATCAAAGCAGCAGAAATTAGCCTCGTGTTCACGAAGATAAAAAACTTACTTGACAGGAAATATACTGTACACAAATAACAGGAAAGCATGGTAATTTGTATATTAATTTCGTACAATGGATTTATTTTTATGTGTACTGTACGTAATGTATTTTTAGCATGTACATTTTTCATGCTACATGTAATGAGATGAAGAAGTTACTTCGCATTCTTACACTTCATGTTACAGAGAGTAGTTGAATACATGTTGACTATCCGAGGGTTCGTGGCGAAGAGGTTGAATTTAACCTCTTTTGGTGGGAAGTCCGTATTTCCGACAGGAATAGTTTTTATTGGATGATGGGATAGATTTATTATTTTCATTTTTTATTAATTTATTTTATGTTTAAATGTTATTGATTTATTTAATTTAATTTATTTATTAATTTATTTTATGTTTAAATGTTATTGTTCTATTTTATTTGTTTATTTATTTATTTTATGTTTAAATGTTAATGTTCTATTTTAGTTATTTATTTTATGTTTAAATGTTACTGTTCTATTTTATTTTATTTATTTTATGTTTAAATGTTATTGTTCTGTTTTATTAATTTATTTATTTATTTTATGTTTAAATGTCATTTTTCTATTTTATTTCATTTATTTATTTATTTTATGTTTAAATGTTATTGTTCTATTTTATTTTATTTATTTAATTTAGGTTCAAATGTTATTGTTCTATTTTATTTTTATTTATTTATTTTTATGTTTAAATGTTATTGTTCTACTTTATTTTATTTATTTATTGTTGTTTAAATGTTATTGTTCTATTTTATCTAATTTATTTGTTTATTTTATGTTTAAATGTTATTGCTCTATTTTATTTATTTATTTATTTTATGTTTAAATGTTATTGTTCTATTTTATTTATTTATTTTATGTTTAAATGTTATTGTACTATTTTATCTTATTTATTTATTTTTGTTTAAATGTTATTGTTCTATTTTTATTTTATTTATTTATTTTATTTTTAGATGTTATTGTTCTATTTTATTTATTTATTTATTTATTTATTTTATGTTTAAGTGTTATTGTTCTATTTTATTATATTTATTTATTTTATTATTATTTCATATATTATTTTTATTTATTTATAATAATAATGTCCCTACAGGATTAAAAAAATTCGAGAGGAAATTGTAATTACGCAACCAGGAATAATACTAAAAAATGTCAAATCTATAAAAGAAAGGACACACACTTACACACGCAGGCATACAGGCATGCAGACACACACACACACACACACACTTGTGCTTCTAGGCATATGTAGATTTAGTCAGGACATTATTTCCCTGTGAAAAAAGTGTTAGGCATATAATTTGCACATTATTATATGGCGAAGTAGTAAAATTGTCAGATAAAAAACAAATCCATTATATATATATATATATATATATATATATATATATATATATATATATATATATATATATATATATATATATATATAATTATTTATTTAAAAATATGATTCCAAATCGCTACATAAGAGGTCTCATGTTTCAAAAACAAGAGCCGAAAACTTCAATATAATCCTTTAAATTAAATTGAGTTGAAATTAAAAAGGGCTCCGTTCCATCTTCAAGCGAAATTTTTGTTGGAATAACGTATATCTGAAATTTACTTGTTTTAAAAATTGAAATCAAAATCCCCATGGTAACAGCTATGGTGAATTGTCTAAATTGGGTAGGCGAGTGTAGGGTGTTTATAATAAGTAGCGGTATAGAGATACTTTCAAGGTGTCAAGTCAGGGAAAGGTGGGGGTGTCAAAAATGAAACGGAAGATGTATTGGCCATCGTCTAGTTTGCTTGTCTATGGAGATTTATTTATTTATTTTATTTTATTTTATTATGAAAGGGAATTGTGCATATAAAAAAAAGAGAAACACTTTCGTAACGTTTGTTTTTTGACGACTTCATAAAGGGTTATCTTATATGCAAGGTATTTAAACTATTAATTTAGGCTATGGATTATGAAGTGTGTTATGTTGTATGCATGTTTTTAGTTAATTATTCCTACTATGAATCTGATGATTGGGCTATTTGTTAAACAAGTTATATAAATTTTTTATCTAATAATTCAAACCAAAAATCTGATGATGCCTACAAAAACCGTTAACTCGTGTCTATTATTTAATAGATTATTATTATTTAGAAGTTTAATAATGTGCAATTTTTCATGGAGGCACAAAGGGCATGGGTCATCCCAAGCTTTACATACTCAATTTAATTTAAAGTATTATATTGAAGTTTTCGGCTCTTGTTTTGAAACATGAGACCTCTTATGTAGCGATTTGGAATCATATTTTTAAATAAATAATTATATTTATGGTCTACTTTTGTATCGAGCACTATTTTTTTTAAAATAATAACTAAAATACTAAGGGACTTTGGATTATTTACCTAACCAGTTCCTTCCTA
Source organism: Acanthosepion pharaonis (assembly GCA_903632075.3). Taxonomy (NCBI): domain Eukaryota; kingdom Metazoa; phylum Mollusca; class Cephalopoda; order Sepiida; family Sepiidae; genus Acanthosepion; species Acanthosepion pharaonis. The sequence goes on from CAHIKZ030004884.1 coordinate 2,258,450, forward strand.
TTTTCTATATATTTTCACACACACACACACACACACACACACACACACACACACACACATATATATATATATATATATATATATATATATATATATATATATATATATATATATATAGTTCTGTAGCAATCTCTCTTTTATACAGAACATGATCATTTTATATTGAAGATGACTGACAAGGCACTATGTTTACACTTTTTATTAGATTTTTTCTTGTACGCACACAAGCGATTTCTTTTCTGACAAGAATGTGTAAGAACTTTCCAAATGATCTTTGGCTCCGAGCACTTTTGACTATGCTATCAGCCATTATCAATGATGTTTTTTCTTTGTCTGATTATTGATTTTTTTTTAGCTATAGAAACATGTGGATATATCTACATGCACGTGTGTGCGTGTGTGTGTACAAGTTTTAGTAAATTGGAAATAGCTACACTTGGATATTTCTGGATTGTGTCTATATTCACAAACGCGCTTCTTTCTTCTACCCATAATGTAGATTCTTCAGTTTTTCAACATTCATTGAAATTATAGTCAATTTTTAGCCAAGATTCTGTTCCATTCCTAATAAAACTTAATCATTTACTCAATTATAAATAAATATTTTATGAAAATAGCAGAAAATGCACAAAATATAATATAATAAGGTAACATGATGAATCGTTGAACCAAGGGAGATAGACATAAAAAATAAATAAGAACGTAAGAGTTATTTCCCTTTGAAATTTCTGATTTCGTGTGTTTCACAAAAATGATGTTTATATATGTTGTTGTAAAGTACAATCGCAAGAGCTTAATCAATATTTTGGTCAATCTAAAATGGCTATGTAGCAGTAGATAAGAAAAATAATTTCTGAAAAGAACTGTTTCCTGAAATACAAAAGTTTAAACATTTTTATACTTTCCTTGACGTTTTCCACATCAACAGAACATTGAAGGTTTACAAATTTCTTTTCTTTTAGATATATTTAGAGATATATTTATCAGATTACCTGGGTTTAAGGCTAGGAAATTTAGAATAGTATTTATTTTTAAAGAGAGTAATACACTTTCTCCGGATAACGTTTTCCGCTGACATGAAGTGAAAAGATTATATCGAATCAATTGCTAGTCTACTGTTGGGAAAGTTGGTTCACTGAGTCGTGATAGTCAATTTATCTCGCCAAAATCTAACTTACTTATTTACAAGTCTACCATTTGTCCATGTACTGACTATTGCTGTCACATCTCGTCTTATGCTTTTGATATGTATTTAGAAATTCTTGATAAAGAGAATCTGTAATGTTATCAGTCCTGACCTGGCATCGTGACTTCAGTCACTTTCTCACGGCCGAAACATGCTTTTTTCTATAAATATTCTCATTGTAATTGTAACTGATGAATTAAAACGCATTACTAAATTGGCTACAAGGGGTCATCATTTTACAGATGACATGGCTAGATGCAACTGTAAATTCAATGCTAACAGTTTCTTTTCTCACACTTCTCGCTTGTGTCATTTTTTTCAGGTCACTTGATTTCTAGTCTACTTTGATCTTTAAAAAATTAAATGCAATGCCACTCGTTATCTTCTATCTTCTTAATTCCCGTGTTTTCATTGTTATTTCTTCGTAATAATGTATTTTTTCTCATATTCTATCACACTCAGTAATCTTTTGCGTAGCTTTATTGGTTTGCTTCGGATGAAATGATTACAAAACTCAAAGAATGAAATAGAAATAGTAGTAAAAAGGGAAAGAATACGACAATAAGATGATATATGATAAGACGGTAGTAATAGCTATGTAGCATCTGTCTGGAATCAGTTCCTTGTAGAAAGAGGATTTCATTTTAAGAAAGGGAAATCAAAGGAAATACTACATGCAGTTATCAAGGTAACAGCAAAGGAAATATAAACTCTCAGCATTAATATGCAAGAATCATAAAGTAAAAAAATAATTTAGAAAAGTAAACCAAGTTTTTTTAGAAATTAAGAGAAAATATATAATCATAAAAATAATCGAACTTCAATATCGCATAAAGTGAAACTTACACACACACTTGTAATTGCAAACTGATTATTTGCGAAAGGGTTTTCTGTACCCCGGGCCGGCTCAAGGAACTGGTAACTCGGGCTGTGCGCCATCAATGTCAAAGGCGCCATATTGTCGCCAGGTCAATTCTTGGGATCTTCCAATGCTTATAAAATATACTTGCGGTCATCCATGACTCAAGACAGATTAAATTCTTTGGCTATTCTGCCAATGGAAAATGATAAGGAAGATCTGTGTAGAAAGTGCCATGAAAAGATTTGCAGATCTAAAGGCGAGAAAAAATCTTTTAGGTAAAGATAATGATTGTTTTGTTTAGTTTGTATTATGTTGTGTATTGTAATAACCTCATTATTCTACATTTTCTGTTTTTCTGCTTGTGAAAATTCTAAAAATTATACTTGTAAGAGCGCCGAAGTTCAGCTTGCCCGGGGTGCCAGCAACCCTAAGGCCGTTCCTGTCTGTACCCATGCAATTGAACTTACCTAAGTGCTTAAAGAAATTAGACAATTTCGAAAAAAATCTCCGAATTAGTTGAATTTGCAAAATATTAAGATGTCTTCATTTAAAAAATATTTATTACACAAGATTTAAATTGTGCACATGGCGATCAAGATTTTATTCAAATTTATAAATATGTTTTCGAACTTTTATCATTTGCAGAATGAAACTGAAAGACTTTGCGTTGGGAAGTTAAGTATTTTAAATGTGTTGCAAAGATAACATCATCCTGGTAAATTCAAACATAAATTATGACTCACTCATGTATTCTGTCCGGCCGTACAGCAACCATATTGTTCCAAATCTCTCAGTTTCGTACAGAAATTCCTTTTGACTTACCTAAAAAGAAAAGGAAAAAGTATATATACATACATACATATATATATATATATATATATATATATATATATATATATTGCGTTATTTCAAATATAAATTTTCAAAATAAACGCTTAAAAATAAGATTATTTTTTTAGCAAGACAAGAATATTGTTTATTAATATAAAATAATGGCTGTTTTCACTTTATTTACAAAGACAATCTGAAAATGTTAACACAGAAACTGCGTTTTCGCAACGAAAAAGCACAAAATCATTGCTTATTTTTAAAAATTGAAATAACCCCAAAGACTTCATATTAGAAAGTCTATCAATTTGCAAATAAAGTTAGTAATATTAAAAGGAAATAATTAAATATGTTTTATACATTTAACCTAAGCAAATGTCAATCAAAATTTTAAATTTCTCTTTTATATTTCTATTCTGTCCTTTCACTAAATAATTTTTCACATGAAATTCACGGAAGTTATCAAAAAAATTTTCCTATAACTTTCAAGCTTAATCATATTTATTTCGGGATATTTCTTCATGCATAGCTTTATTTAAATGAATGAAAAATGAAAATATTTACAATTTTAATTAATCATTTTTGGAATATCATTGCATATTTTATAATATGCAATGATATTCCAAAAAGTGCTAATAAATAATTTATTTTCAAGCACGGATTTTTTTTTTAGAAATTCACAATTGTTGGGGTAGTGAGTTTTCATGTGTAGTCAAATGCATACATAAGTCAGTTTACACAATTGTTTTAACTAACTGAAAATTCAGACCAATACTGACGAAAGACAAATATAAAAGTATAATAATGATTATAATATAAATAAAGAAGAAAAAACATCGTCAATATATAATGAAGCAAAGTAAAAAAAGGTAAGGGAAGTAAATCGTCTGAAATATCTGGAGTTGTTTGCACTTTGATTGAACAATAAACGAAAAAGCAGACACTGAAGTGGCAAAATGGTTGCCGAGTCGACAGCAGCTGCCATTTTTAAGAAGTGGGTATGTGGGTGTTTGTCTATGTGTGTGTGTGTGTGTGTTCGTAATAAAAAAAAACCGCAAAACTATTTGCTAATTTCATGATACGAATGAAAAAAAAAATCACAGACCATCATTGCAAGAAGTGCTTCGAAGGCAAAAAAATCAGAACAAAATCTAGTCAAACACATTTGTAATTTATCTTTCGTGAATATATTGAAAATTAGCAACGACCCTTTTTTTTATCAGGCACTTAAATTTGCAAACGACTAAAACTAGTTACATTCGCAAACAGCCTAATAAAAATATATGAAATCTTTGAGTTTTCGTTTTAAATTATAGTTCATTGAATCTCTAAAGTAATATTTTCCTAAATTTTGAAATTGCATAGCGAAATTTCCATAAACCTCACAAATAGAAAAGAAATTATCGTACAGAACAATGAAGTTTATCCACTGAATTTTTTTAAATTGTGATATTGATTCTATATTTTACAGTCACCGTTTTAGGATATCGCTAAATGGCAAAATCTTCATTCATAAATTGAAAAATACATTGCAATTTTTTTTAATTAAATTAATTAAATTTAATTTAATTAATTTTTACTCTATTTTAAGATAAATTTTTAAATAGAATATATTTTCATATGTTCGAAAAAAAGAGTCAGCATGTTTTTATAAAGTAACAATTATAATTATAATAATATTAATTTAAATAGGAAATAAATATCAAGTACTTTGACTTGTAGGACACTTTCAAACAATCGTATTTACGACCTTCATATTGTAGTAATAATAGATAAAAGTTATTTTTTAAATTTTAGAATATGTTAAAAACCAAAATGTTGACAATGTTAGATTTATATTATAAAATATTGCAAATATAGGATTGCGTTTTTTAAGTGTCTATTGTAAATTGTGCTTCTTTTATTCGTTATTGTTTTCATCCTGTGGAAAAAGAGGAAAAGACACTACTTGGCTTCAACGTGAAAATGAGAAAAAGAAAGAACGAAAGGAAGAAAGAAGTGGGGAGAGAGAGAGAGAATTATATTAAGCTGATGAGAACACTTTGATCTTAGCAAAAATCAAGAAGTGAATGTATTTACTCGTCGTCCCACACTAGCAGGATGTGACACAAGGTCAGTTCACTGTAGGGACATCAAGCGCGTGCACCCGGGCCATGTCCCAAAATAACCCGGCCCCCGCAACCGTCGGTTGCTGAAGCATCGGTATTAATACCGGTCCCCACTCTTTACTGAAAGGTACTGCCGTGGGCAACTGTTTCGCGAGAAGGTCATATCTCAGTAATATTTCCAGTTGCATTCTGTCCAAAGATAGCGACACACAACTGAGAGATGAAAAGTAGTTTATCAACCCGAGAGTTGATATTACATATTGATCCCAGGATACACGTGTCAGTTTTCAGACGCATTGTATCGAACGACGGAAACCGAGTAAGTTAATCGCCATAAATCCATTTAGCCGAAATAAAATCACATCGTCTGCTGAATTATTTTCAATTTCTTACTAAGAGAAATGATCGTAAGACGTGGATCTGGCTAGCAAAAAAGAAAGAAAGAAAGAAAGAAAGAAAGAAAGAAAGAAAGAAAGAAAGAAGAAAAGAAAGAATACTTGCGAATATTTCATAAATAAGGAACTATTGCGTTTTGATTGCGTAAAAACACAACATACGCTACTTGGTTTCAGTGAGAAAATGAAATAAAGAAATAAATAAAGAAAGAAAGAACGAAGGAAAGAAAGAAAGACGAGAAGGTAGAAGTGTTTAAGGGCAGTGTCAGTTAAATGGAAGAAATTGTTAATTTTTCTTTGTACCCACTTCTTAAAATAACGACCAGCATTCATATTTATGATTGTTATTTCTTGTTCAGTTCAAATTATTTAACGATGCGATAGGGGGATGTCTACGGATATTTTATTGTCACAGAACTCGGCATAAACGGGCCTTACTAACATCTGTTATGTTTAATTTGACTTATGTTAATATTTTAGTTTACTATTGGGTTCATCTCCCTCCCCTCTCATCCTTCATCACGAGATTTGTATATAATATTTATTATCATTAAATTTTTAATGGCATGGGGCGCGTTTTGTAGGTCCCCACTTGTATTATGGTGTAAGGAGGATTGATTGGTGATGGATGCGTTCTTGTGGTGAGTGGGCAAATTGTAATGAGTGAATGAGTCATGAATCGGATTAGCTAGGTATAGGATAGTCAGTGAAGACCAGCCCTAACCCCTCCCCTTTTCAGGCCTTGTGCCACAATTGTATTTTTCGATACAATAAATATACAGAACTCGGCGTAAACTCATATAATCATTCAGAATTAAGAATTAAGATTCATCAGAAAATTTATGTGGGGAAACCGTGAAATATTCACTGATCTTTCTAGTCTTCATAGTGTGCTGTACACTTCAATCAGTTGATGTTAAGATGTTTTAGAAAATAATGTCGTTATATTTTATTCAAGACAACTTTCAATTGTCAGCCGTTTCATTTATAAAACCCAAACAAATTTCTCACGTGAAAATTATGTGGCATTATGCTTTGACAGAATATTATTTTACGATTGTGACCAGTGTTTCTTCATTTATAAAATCAGGATAAATTTTGTTCCAGAAATATCACAAAATTCATATATTATAAAATATGTATTATTCGCATATATTTTTTCAAACTGTTTCACAAAAGCTTTGTTGTTTCTACAAATGTAAAACAAAATGTGTGAACTCCGAACAATATTTGATTAAAAAATAGTGGACAAAAAATATAGTAGATAGTAATTGAAACAAAGAGAAAATATTTGGCGAAGGAAATAACATGAACTAAATTTCCACAGTCCTCTGAGAGGAGGAGAGGAAGTCAGAACCTTTTAAATATTCTAATGTAAGTTTTCAATCTGACGACTTAAAATACATTTGAAATTAAAATCCAATGTAATCATAATAAATCATGTCCAGCACGACGCAGTATTCAAAATCAGCTTTACGTTAATCAAAACCAAAAATAAATATTTTTTTCAGCTAATGAAAAACTTTAAAAACAACACATCTATCTATTCCATTTTTAAGAGGTCGATCTTTTAAAAGACACTTAATGACATAGCTAGACACAGAATGATCAGATGATACAAAAGACAGCAGCCACATCATTTCCTTTGAGCTTGCGACCGTAAAGAAACACCTTATATTCCCTAACATCAAGCGAAATTGACTTAAATGATAGCAGACAACAGTAAGAAACAACATTTTCAATGCAACTTTGATTTACACAACATTTGTTTTCATTATTTTCAAATCAATCCAGCACTCAACTTAATATGAATGCATCTGATTTCAAGTAGTTTATTCCTACAATCCGAATTCACGCAAAAATATGTATTCTTTTTTCACACAAAAGTAAAAGATTAACGATTTGCTCGACCTTAGTATCTAAAATGTCAGCTACATTTCCCAAGAGAATTTTTAAAGTGGTCTTGCCATTTATTCAGTCTGACTATTGGCCTTTCTGCTACTGATCTTGTTGACAGTTTTCCATGCGAGAGCAGATTGTTTTTTTTTTTTTTGTTTTTTTGGTGGCAGCAGAGTTGATGAGTCGAATGTTTCCTGAATGTATTCAGCTTGTTGATCGTCATGAGAGTTCTTCAGTTGTACTATTGCTTCATTGAAGTCTTCGGTGGAGTTAAATGAGTTTATATATATATATATATATATATATATATATATATATATATATATATATATATATATATATACAGTACACGTTTAAAGTATCACGGTTTTCCCATGTTTTTCCGCGAACTGGTGAATTATTATTGGATCTCATGGAGGAACGTTAAATTAAACGCAGGTTCAAAGCTCAATATTAATATAAACTTAATATACTATAGGAGAGTAAATTCAAAATTAGTGTGTAGATAGGGGGATATTGAAAAGAAAAGATGCAAACTTAAAGTTTAAATAAGAAAAGAAGAACGCTGTGTAGATGGTTAAGTTTAATAGACGCTTAAATGGTTAAAGGGAGGTAATCAAAAATATGCAATGGGCATGTAATATTTGGATAACTGGTCTATCCAGAATTAAAATACTTTAAGGGACTTTTCTTCCTGTGATTACAAGCTATCTTAAGTTCATGACGTTCGTTAAGTAGGTTTCGGTCAATTATATTTTTGAGAATGAATTTTTTCCAACAAACACTGGTTACATCAATCGCGGCGACCGGAAAAGTGTGTAGATTTGGCGACGAAATTTACTACCGGTGTGTAGTCATCTGTTTTAATATCCCAGTAAAATTTTGAGAGTGCCGTTGCATTTGCATATTGCTTATTGCTAAGAGTCATGTTATGGTAATAATATCTCCTTTTCCAATTGTTGGTTGTGGAACCGAAATAAAATTTTGTCTCGCCATTATGTTTCAGTGAAGCCCGGCGTGGCCCGGGGATGTAACAGTAAGAGGACGGCTGTTGCTTTGAAAGATGTGCTTTGTAAGTCGACAGGAACTAAGTTTCTACAAAACGTTGAAACGCAATGCACACAAAGTTTAAGCAGACATCATGCAGGCCCAAGTATTCGAAGGTATCGAAGGAAGTAACGGAAAGCCGTTGTAGCATCAGTCATTTGCCATTACTAAGACATCTGTGAGTAAAAGCTGGCAGCAGTTACTGCTTTAACCAATTGGACTGTTAAGCATTACTGGAATCGACTTTTGTGACAATTAAACGAACTCCGAAGCTTCTCAAGTGTGAATGTGCTTGTATGCACTGGTACGAACTTCAGGTGCTCCGATCAACTGTTAATGAAACCGGATCTTTAGTGGAGCAATGATGTCTAATGCCGGTGTTCATGTGTCTAGCAGCTTGTGTTGCAACTGAATACGTTGAGGTTATCATAGTGTACAAACAAACGTGATGATGGCGTGTGAAGATATGAAAGTCAGAAGGCAACAAAAGAGCTGGATAACTTTTACAAAGATGTCTTAGTAATGGCAAGTGGAGACTACGATGACTTAACGTTAAAACCAATATGACAAACAAAAAAATTGCCATGCAATCGGATTGCATATGTGTGCATGGCGCTTAAACGCTACCGGTTGTCTACAGGACCTCCGTGTATGTTATGTTTCTAGTTGTTCAGTTGTTGGAAGAGTAAATGAAAACCCTGTCCTTAGACCCAACTCGTGAGCACCCAACGTAAGGTTGGCCGTGAGAGGAGCACTGCTCACGGAAATGCAGACCTGCGATGATAAGCGTCTATCCTTATGATTTGTTAATGGACATAGCAAAGCAAAGCTTCACGGGAAATTGTGAGCGACGAAAGTTGATTGGTATGCTTGCGTCTGACGACAGATGCATCCTGGGAATCAGAACGACTTCCCCCTTGCCGCAGCCAGTTGCAATGGTCGCCTTGTGTGCCATCGTGCACTCATCCCAAACTATAAGTTTGCATCTCCGCAGAACTTCAGCCCGTGGCGAATTCTTTGTTATGTTGCAGAGAGGAGTTTGTGACCGGCATAGATCAAGCGGCAACCTAAAAGCCGAATGAGCGGTTCTACCTCCCGGTAGCAACGTTGCAGCAATTCCGGAAGATGCGACCGCCATAGCGATCTCCCCACGACGCCGTACCTCTGCCAGGACTAATTTAGTAACAAAAGTTTTGCCAGTTCCTCTGGGCGCATCTAAAAAGTATATACCTCCACTGGAGCCGTTTGCCCTGTCTGTTATGATAGTGAAAGCAACCCTCTGATCAGGTAGAAGTTTGGGCTCGTTTTCGGTAATGTATGCGTTCAGCCCCTCGATGGAGTAGGATGTTTCCCGCAATAACTCAGTTGGTACAGTGTCAAAAGCGTCTCTGAGCAGTGGTGGTAAACCGTCAGTTGGTAAAGAGGCACCTCCCAGTTCGAAAACAATATGTCAGTGAAACCGCATTCAATTCCTGGGCTGTTACGCTGAACGGAGAACAGCACATCCTCTGACATGGATTCTCTGTACTTTAGCCAGAGCGACAGAGGATCGCTTAGTTCGCATCGCAAAAGCAAAATGGCGAACAGCGTTCGAAGTCGTGATGGCGTTCTGGGAAGTTCACCCTCCGCCATGGCTGCATCCCATTGGGAGTCGTCTTCAAGCAATCCCAAACGGAATCATGCCTCTTTATAAGACTGGCACTCTATGCCGTTGACAGTGCGAATATCTGTGAAACTCATTGGCCCAGCAATTTCATGAAGTAGAAGGCGGAGGTAAAAGCACTCCTGCTGGTGGGGGGGGGGTTGGGGGCAGTATAAACGCGTCCAAGGCAAGAATTAGCACTTACATCGGGATAACCCTCGACAGGGTCGCCAGCCTTTCGCCGAACCCACCGGTTGTTTGACCACACGTAGTAGGACGGGACTTGGGGGTATATCAATGTTTTGGCAAAAGCATCTGTTGAGCATAATTTAAAGAAAGCCGTTAGGGTTGTGTCTTTAGGGTTTTCCGCAACCTTCTGGGCGTTTTGTTCGGTGAAGTACATCCTCTGTTCATTTTCTAAGTGAACAGCAAGCTGTACAATGGCTGGAGCCCGTAGGTGTATGGAGAATCCGAAAATTCGCCAAAAGGCCTCGCTACTGCTGAGGTAGCGTCCAGCCACGTACTCGGCCACCTCGTCAACGCAATTGTCGCGCCGGATACCGAAAACGGCAGCATCGCTGCCTTTATTAATGTACTTGCAGATGTACTTTATTGACTTAACCGAGTGGCAGTATTCAACGTTTATGTGGGCTCCAAAAGTCTTGGACAGCAGCGAGCAATAAGGCACCACCCAACGATTGTCCAGAATGTGCCCCTTAACTGTCACAGTTCTGCCGCCCTCCGCGGGGCTTGTATATCTGTACAGTGGGTAACCATTCGTCGCAGTCTGCGTTTCTGAGATAAACTTACGGGGATAACCCTTTGCACAAGTGGGGCCGCTTGACCAACATGACCTTTTTTCGTAATTGGCGCCACAGGGGCCGTGTATCATATTGTTTTTAATGATTTCGTGAAGTAAAGGATGCAGCGCAGGTTCCGGAATTTCAGCAGGAATATAATCGTTTATTTTGTTTGCGTCAACCTTATCGTTGAGCCACAGCAGAATGTGGGCATGAGGCAAACCTTGTTTCTGCCATCCCACTGTATACATATGACACTTAACGCGTCCGAAGACTTGCCCTTTAATGATTAAATCCATAAGCTTACACAGCTGTAACCGGAAAACGCGGGCAATTAGGTCAGGGCGGTGTGAGTACTGCTGACCTGGAAAAAGTTCGCGTGTGATTTCAACCCATTTCGGATTGCACGTGAACGTGACGAACAAATCAGGCCTCCCGTAATGACGGACATAGGTCATTGCGTCTTGTGTCCTTTCATGCATGTATCGAGGGTCACCAGTGTAAGAGGAAGGCAAAATGCACGATTTGCCGAGATTGCGTGGGTCACCATCAGAACGCAGACCATCACGAAGGTGAATGTAGGAGTCAGTTCTAAGTTTGGATTGGTTTAACTTGATGGATCCTAACCTCTCCGACTCCATTTTTGCAGCCATGTCAACAGCGAATTGAAGAAACAGTTGACGGCACCTGTGCACGTGGTTAAATTCACCCTCTCTAACCATAAACATGTTGGCGTAGTAAGCCCTACAGGAGACCGTCTTTGAGGTCGACATGGAACCGCTGTTTGCCTGGTATATTGGGATTTTGAAGTGGTACCCATCGCTTCCGTAAAAAGACAGTCGTATGAACGGTGGCTTTCACTGATGCGTCGCAGACCACCGCCCCGGTACCTTATGACAATGTCACGGCTGTTATGCTCCACACCGTGGATGACTGCGGCGACTTCATTACATGCAGGAGCATTGAAGCGACGCTCATGCTCACCGTGCGGCCGTCTGTCTGCATCGATGACAACGCTGAAAGAGGGCGAAGGGTTGTTTTGCAACGCAAACTTTAAGCTTCGGATGTAACTGTTAGTTTCGTAAAGCATGTCTTGTAGACGGAACAGGATGTCTCTACGGGGACCGACGGAAATATCGCTAGGCAGAATGCCGAGACGCGCCTCAACCTGCTCGTTGTAGTCAGCAAGAAAGTAAATTTGTAGGAACTGAAGTGATCCCATTAAGTGGCCTTGCACTTTGAAAGTAGGCATCCAACCGCCCCCCCCCCCCAACAGTTGTACTTCCGTATTGCTTCAAGAAAATGCGTTGACTCCGAAGTTGTACCCAGAATGAGGTCCCTAAGCGGCTGGGGAGGTTCGTCTAAAGAAAGGAGTTTGATTTTCCACCTAGAGCAACAAAGCCCAGGTTACTAACCGGCCCACTTTTTTGCGTTGCAAAAAGCGCAAACTTTATCCATGGCCCCTATTTGTACGTCTCTCCTAGAGGAATAGTTGGCAGTGCAGTCATAATTGTATGCGGCATTTGACCAAAATGACGCTGACGGCGAAGTTACGCCATTCAAAGAAGCTCGAAGTTGCTAATGTTTTCGAGCCGTTGACGGCGTACTTCAGACTTTTCTGCAGCCCTGGCAGACGCAGTAGAGCGGGCATTTCTAACGCGACGAACAGTGGTTTGTGCAGGGCTTTCTAGGGCTCTAGCAGACGCGGTGGATAGCGACGATGGGCGGTTTCCTTGGGTTGTTCCTAAGCTCTGGAGGCGGCGTGAAGTTGTTTGTTCGGGGCTTTCTAAACTCCTGGAGCAAGCTTTGACGATGGCATCACGCAAACGACGAAGGGTTTTCTGTGCTGGGGACTGTGAAGCCCTCAACCTAGCCACGTGGACTGCGTCCTGTGAATTCTGAAGTGAACGTTCTTCAAATGAAAACCTGGCGCGGCGTGCGGACATGGTTGAAGCCGCTGAAGACAATCTTTCAGTCCACGCAGCAGCGCTTTCCGTAGGTAAGCGAGCAGCTGAGCTCGAGGCCATCCGTGAAAAACGCAAAAAAGTCTGTTCAGGGGTTTCACTCGCCCTCGCTGCTGTAGCAGCGGAGGCAGCTGCCGTGCGCCGTCCCAAAAGTTTCCTCCTTTTAGGTACCATCCAAACAGTGAAAACGTCAAAGAGGGTAAAGCTTAAAAAGAGATTTCGACAAATCCAAAACGAAAAAACGTGCACTGCTAGACACAAAAAGGGGAATACCCAGTAAAATGAGTTCAGATGTTACTAAAGGGAAACTCGAAACTAAAAAAGTGGACATTTAAAAAGGTAAACCAAGGGTAAATCCAAAAGGAAATGGGTTTTTAGTACAATTGGCTAACGTGTGTGGGGTTGGGTTGGAACTATAAAACAAAAAAGCAGCTAGAACACGTAATCAACAACTTGCGGGGTCCGAATAGGCGAATAAAGTAAGCACGCGGGCAACAATAAACGCAAAATTGTGAAAGCACGTACGAGTCACGCAATAGAGGTGGTTGATCTTGAGCGCACTTACACATAGGCTGACGCGCGATCACGCAGGCGCTATAACGTGTGATAAATCCTGCGCGATGATTGGACAGGCCCCAAGGCCAAGCTCTGTGAAAGCGACCAATGGGCTTGCAGCAGTCTCAGTATCGACACGCGGACTCGGTTGTTCGCAACTGTGTGTGTGTAAAGAAGTTACAAAAAAGATTGATCCGCGTGCAGCTACGGTTATTTTTGCCGAAAAATTCTGAAATTTGACACACATAAAGGCGATAGTAAGCCGCAAGTGTGTCGTAAATTTCATTTGAATCAAACCAAAACTGTACATACTGTGTCAGTGAATGTGTATTCAGAGGGCTAAATCCTGTCCCTTGGTACCCCCGTTTATGGTTCCCTGGTTAAGTGGCTTTGACAGTCTTGCAAACAATTTGGTACTTGTTATATAACCAAGCGTTAGTGCTATCAGAAACTGGAACATTTGCTTTGTTTTGGTGGCTCGGTAACAAAACATCGTCCAAAGACTGCAAAAAATCTGCATAAATGGCTCTTACCCGTGCTTTCAAATTGATTTCGTGCAAAAACAATTGTGTTTTTCCAATTTTTGGCGCTGTCAGAACCACCGCCGGGTAATTTTATGTAGTCCTGTGAACACACACAAGAGCTGTTTTGTTTACACCTTATGTTAAATAAGGTAAATTTTCATGTATGCACGCTAACGCATGCATATACAGTTACTAATATCTAATTATTTGGTTTATATCCACATATTTATCCATCTATCTATCTTCCTCTCTCTCTCTCTCTCTCTCTATATATATATATATATATATATATATATATATATATATATATTAATCTAAAATATTATAAAATAAAATAACAAACCATTTAAAAAGAAATGCACGGAAACCCCAGCAGTTAAGTGTAAAATTTATAAAATTTAGTTCCAGAAATGGTGATAATTTTGAAGACTTTTGTAGGAATGAGAAGCTGACTAAAAGACCGTATCCAGAGCCGAATATGTTAAATGTCATGTTTGAAGTACTATGCGAATACTCCCATTTTAGAAAAAAAGGTTGCTACCATATTTAGCACCAGACTGATGCAGATTGATGAACCACGACCCAAGGTTTCAGATTGGATCATCTGTGTATAAAATAACCCGTCAAGTACGTCGTAATGTATGTTTAACCACATGTATTACATATACATTCTTACATCCATTGGTAAAAGTGTGCTAAACTATTTATTGATATCCCCTCTCTCTATCTCGTTTCTCTCTCTCTCTCTCTCTCTCTCTATATATATATATATATATATATATATATATATATGCACACACACACAGTGGGGGGAAGCAAATATTCGTACACATACAAATTTTTAATTTATTGTATTTCCAACTATTGAATAAACATACTTTTCTTATAATAAACTGTACACAGATGCATAATAACTAAATATGCATACAAAATAGAAAAATTGATTTAATAGAAATAAATACCATTTATCCATTTTAAGTATCCCACATCAAGAACCCGCATCAATTTTTGGTAACTTAATTCATTTTCTATTCTTATGCTGGCGGTTTGCGCCCAGTACGAAAACTGGATTAATCTTACATACAGGTGTCGGTTGAAAATTTAATAGGCTGATTATGAAGGAGTGATTCTAGGGCTGTGAAATAATGCAGGTATTAATTTCATCTCTTCTACATTCTTTATATCCAGGTAAACTTACATCTAAACTGTTCAAAGACGACTGTTCATCCGGTTGGTCAGAAATGTCATTAAGAACAGATATGACATCATCATCATCACTGTAATAATGCTTCCCAGCCAAATGATGTTTTCATGTTGGGGAATAGATGATGGTTAAAATTAGAATATGAAAGGTGATCAACCAGTTCAAAGACAAAGTCACACACAACAGCCATTGAAATCAAAAGTTTTTGTATCGGAGAGTTATCCTGATAAAACAAACCCTCTTTCCTTGGCGTTTAGTCTTCATAACACATATTGAAGTCTTCTTTGAACAGTTAGATGTCAGTTTACCTGAAATAAAACAATGCAGTTATTAATAAGAAGAATTGAAATTAATGTATACAAGATCTCACAGCTCTAGAATCACTCCTTCATAGTCAGTCTATTGTCATGGGTCCTTACCTATAACTACATAATGAACTCTTCCTAACACTATGTATACTACGCCTCTCAAGAGAGAGGGTCGAATCAAGCCGATCTTTTCGACTTGACGGTCGAACTCTGCTCTTTTTGAGCGAAAGGAACCCGGACGAGGTTCCGCCGAAGGGCAGAATCTCGTTCAGGGGTGAATGACCTACCCTGATCTCGTTTTTACGAGTCATACGGGCATATTTTTGGCTGAGCCTACGGGCTCAGGAAACCCACGATAAAAATGACCTTGTGTCGCATGCAACCCTCGTGGGGGGTGGCTAGATACTGAATCAAGCCGATCTTTTCGACTTGACGGTCGAACTCTCTGCTTTTGAGCAGAAAGGAACCCGGACGAGGTTCCGCCGAAGGGCAGAATCTCGTTCGGGGTGAATGACCTACCCTGATCTCGTTTTTACAGAGTCATACGGGCATATTTTGGCTGAGCCTACGGGCTCAGGAAACCCACGAAAAAATGACCTTGTGTCGCATGCAACCCTCGTGGGGGTGGCTAGATACTGAATCAAGCCGAGCTTCTCGACTTGACGGTCGAACTCTGCTTTTGAGCAGAAAGGAACCCGGACGAGGTTCCGCCGAAGGGCAGAATCTCGTTCGGGGTGAATACCGAACCCGAGCTTCTCGACTTGATCTCGTTTTTACGAGTTATACGGGCATATTTTTGGCTGAGCCTACGGGCTCAGGAAACCCACGATAAAAATGACCTTGTGTCGCATGCAACCCTCGTGGGGGTGGCTAGATACTGAATCAAGCCGAGCTTCTCGACTTGACGGTCGAACTCTCTGCTTTTGAGCAGAAAGGAACCCGGACGAGGTTCCGCCGAAGGGCAGAATCTCGTTCGGGGTGAATGACCTACCCTATCTCGTTTTTACGAGTTATACGGGCATATTTTTTGGCTGAGCCTACGGGCTCAGGAAACCCACGATAAAATGACCTTGTGTCGCATGCAACCCTCGTGGGGGGTGGCTAGATACTGAATCAAGCCGAGCTTCTCGACTTGACGGTCGAACTCTCTGCTTTTTGAGCAGAAAGGAACCCGGACGAGGTTCCGCCGAAGGCAGAATCTCGTTCGGGGTGAATGACCTACCCTATCTCGTTTTTACGAGTTATACGGGCATATTTTTGGCTGAGCCTACGGGCTCAGGAAACCCACGGAAAAAATGACCTTGTGTCGCATGCAACCCTCGTGGGGGTGGCTAGATACTGAATCAAGCCGAGCTTCTCGGCTTGACGGTCGAACTCTCTGCCTCTGAGCAGAGGAACCCGGAGGAGGCTCCGCCGAAGGGCAGAGTCTCGTTTGGGGAGGTTGACCAACCCGATCCCGTTTATACAGGTTCTACGGGTATATTTTGGCCGAGCCTACGGGCTCGGGAAACCCACGTAAAACTCGGCCTTGTGCCACATGCAACCCTCGTGGGAGGGTGGCTAGATACCGAATCAAGTCAAGCTTTTCGGCTTGACGGTCGCACTCTCTGCCTCTGAGCAGAGAGGAACCCGGACGAGGCTCTTGAAAGAAAGAAATTCGGATTACTAACACAAAAACAGAGAATGTCTCATATCGAGAATATTTAACATTGAACATAAGGAAAAAAATAATTATTTTTAATAATATGTGGAAATCTCCGCTTTTACCTGAAAGCGAGACCAGAAACACGTGTCGTAAAATTATGTAAAACAAAGCATATTTTTTTCCTAAATAAATCCACATTACAACCAAAAACGTTTGCGGCACCTCTCTTCTCTTCTTTTTAATATACATACTTTTCTCTCGTTGGAACCACTACAACCTCTTTCTTTTTTATATATATATATATATATATATATATATATATATATATATATATATATATATATATAATGGATGTATGGAAATTCAAGTTCGAAATGCAGTATTTGCTAATGAATCCATCTCTTCTCCCCCACTCCCAGCTATGGGTAAATAGCAGACTATGTTTTATAGTCTTGGGTAGCAACCATATTTGGAGAGGGAAGCTTTGAATTCAAAACAGGATCGCACTATCCTAAAAGTGTGTATGCATGCGGGTTGGGGAATCGCTTGTTAATCTAAATTCCCACTGAAACTCCTTGAATGCGGCATTAAAAGGAGCCCTATGTTCCATACGGAACGAGAGGAACACACACACGCACACATATATATATATATATATATATATATATATATATATATATATATATGTGTGTGTGTGTGTGTGTGTGTGTGTGTGTGAGAGAGAGAGAGAGAGAGAATGACCTGAAGGTGGATTTCAATTGATACAAAACGATGGCGAATATGTCTAATTTACATAGACTTAAGGCTATTCGTAAAAAAAGAGAGAGTAGTAAACATATAAATTAAGACACTTTAGAAATTTCGAGAAATTTTCACTATTAGTAAAAGCTCTGAAACCATACGGGATTGAACTGTCAAAACAATATTGGCATTCGTTACAAGGAACTGCTTGTATTAAGGGCTACAAAGGGGCCGCTTGAGATACCTTGTGTTAAATGATTCTAACAAAAGGAATAAACAAAGCATAATAAAAAATATCTTCGAATGAAAAATATGATATCAGAAACAAACCTGAACATTCAATCGTCTGACACATTGGACTTTTCCTAGACTGAACAAGAAAGTGAAAGCATGGATTGATGGAACACGAAGTGAATGGCTATACACATTTACCTTTCCTGAGATGACACTGGCCTCTGTACTTAAGTAAGGATTTTCAAAATATGCACAACAAAAAAGTGAAAATAAGAAAGACCCAAAAATCAGAGAGAAAGACAAGTAAATTCGGAAGAAGGCAGAAAACATCGCACAAAGTAAATGTTCTTTGGAGACTAGAAATGTTAATGTCCTCTATTCAGAACAAGCAATGAAATGTAGACATCGGAAATAAAGAAAAATTCTACTGATTATGGATATGGCTATGCCAGAATATCAGTTGAAGAAATGTGAAGGAGACAGAACCTGGATAAACATCAAAATTTAAACAAAGAAAAAAATGGAAATGGAAATTATATCCATCATTATTAGAATAATTAGCAGAATCTCAGAGAAAATCCTTAAGAAAGGAAATGGAGAGTCAGCACCAATTTTGGGAATAGCAAAATTTCTCAAGCGTAGTACTAAAAACACCTTTTGTTTATTTTATCATAAGCAAAAGACAGTAAATCCTTGTCACATGACCTGCTATACAATAATGATGATGATTACGATGTAATTTTAAAGCACAATAAAATCGCTTTCTGAATAGATCGCAAGTCAAGGAAAGTTGCAAGGTGGATACCATATCTTTCGTTTTATGACTCGCAGTTGTGCTTATTGAATAAATATGTATCGTTTCAAAAAAAAAAAAAAAATAGAAAAAAAGAAACGAATTGAAAAGGGAAAGAGAAACAAATTTACGAAATAGTCATTATCCGAATTTTTTCTTTTTCATTTTCGACAATTTTCTTAAAAGTAAACTTTCAGAGTTATTTATTGAATCAACTTTATACAGATGTATAAACAAGACACTGTTTTTTTAACAAGCTCACATTCATTGAGCTTTTTTTGTTTCTGTTGTGGAGTAAATCGTACCCCTCCGTGGGCTAAATGAACTAGTCCATTGCTATAAGAGTTACAGGTCAGATGCGAGAAAAGTAGCAGTTTCGAGGCAGGCAGTTCTCTGTCAGGCTCGCGTCTGACTTGTCGAACTCTCTGCCTTCGGGCAGAAAGGAATCCGGACGAGTCTCGTCTGGGGAGGTAGACAAACCGGACCCCGTGTAAAGCGGGTCTACGGGGAATTTTTTTACTTGTGCCACATCCTGTGTGGTGGTGGTGGTGGGGTTCGTAAATACCCCGAGGCTATGCTTATGGGAAGACTCTCGTCTGGGGAGGTAGACAAAACTGACACCGTATATGGAGGGTCTACGAGGAATTTTTGCCTATAGGCCTTGTGCCAAATACTGCCTATTGGGCAGATTTGGTAACTACCAGCAGTTTTGAATCAAGCAGTTCGTTGCCAGGCTCGCGACTGACAAGACCCCAGTCTTCAGGCAGAGGGAGAATCGGTCGAGGCTTTGTCTACGGATAGAGACTCAATTGAGAAAAACAGACAAGAAAATTACCCGTTCCCCGCAATTGTGGGGAAAGGGTAAATTTTGGACCAGTTGCCCTAGTGTTCGCTCTCGGGTTCCCCACGTTAAACCTGACATTTTGTCACATCCCGTCTAAGCAGGGAGGCCTGGGTAAATACCTAGCCGTTTGGAGTTAGGCAGTTCGCTGGCTTGCGACTAACAAAACCTCTCTGTGTTCGGGAAGAAGGTGACAGTCTAGTCTCTGTCTACGGATACAGACTCGGCCGAGAAAAACAAGAAAGAATTGTACCCAATCCCGCGAATGCGGTGGCTGGGTCAATTTTGATCAGTGGTACGGGTGGAAACGCCCGGGTTCCCCACAAAAATCTCGACTTTGTGTCCCATCTCATCTCAATGCTTGGGGGGATGGGTAAATACCTATCCGTTTGGAATCGGTCTTCGAACTAACTGGTACAGGCGTTACAGCAAGTATCCGAAGAATCACGTATAAAGAATACTTATACAAAGTAGGTTATATAAGAGTATGATATAACAATAGCTATAGAATAGTGGCGGCGTGGGATTCGAAACTCGGTCGATTTCTAACCGTTATGACGAGGATTCGGAAATCTTACGACTTATAACAATAACGAGGATTCAGAAATTCATACGAATTGTAATTGGAGTTAGAATAATTCCAACCATATTGTTTTTTTTCTCTGAACTCGTTGCAGTTTTTTCATATTTACTTTTGGACAGTCTTGCTTACTTGCCAACGACCTCAGCGTTCAGATTAAATCCAGTAATATGAATGGCAATATTTAAGGCAAACTGGCACTACCAACTGAGAAAATATGTGTAACACAATCTTTACAAATGTTAGTACGATCACCTACTTGTAAAATATGTGATATTTATTTGATATACTACTTAATATTATATCACACACCTGAGTATCAATGTTCTTGTCTATTCATTCCCTTTCTACAAATATAGGAAACGAAGGAAACCCTTTTATAAGAGATTTGAGATCATTCCAACTGTTGCAGTTCTAATGAGAAACTCGAATAATAATTCTGTAAGTTCTTCGTTCATTTTTCTTTCCATAGTTCTTTTAAATATAAAAATTTGTCATGGAAACAACAGTAAAATATTTTACCGTATTATGGTAAAAGTGAAAGACTGAATATGATGTTTGTTCACATCTACCCAGCGTATGCACCAACTTTAATTTCACACTCATGCAATAGTATATATTCGTTTGAGTGTAGGGAATATATATATATATATATATATATATATATATATATATATATATATATTATCCCCACCGGTAGCACGACTTGAAATTTTATGCACTACGCAATCTTCAGGTGCTGAGTATTGCTCTGTGCATGCAACTCCGAGTCGTGCTACCAATGAGAAATTAATATTGGTCTGTTATATTACATTGAGCTCTGTTTTATTAACACCAGTATGTGCAATGGTGAAAACATTGCAATAATCTTTAAAACTTTGGTATATGTAAATAGAAATGAACCGAGCGAAACGGAAGTTTTACAGCAACAAGAGTTTATTGCAAAATTGTAGCATTTAAAAATTGTAAATATACATGGAAATTAAATTATCACAATTCTTGTCTTGATAGCCATACTTAATATTAATAATATGCCTACTGGCAGTGTTTTTTAATTACTTATCCGCATGGAAGATAACCGAAGTAATTTATTATATTATTCAGTTACATTTTATCGCAGTTCTCCATCAGGGTTCTCTCTGTCTTTCGTTTCCTTGCCTTAAAATTATCGAATTAAGATTTTGTCAACCTCAATCTTTTTAGCCTCTACTGTTTTATTATTTTTCAATATAACAAGGAGCATTATCATGAGTAATGATAGGGGGGGGAGGAGATTATATCTGAGACAGAAGAATATCTCAATCAATACTATGACTATACACCGCATCATATATTCTGTCATGTAACTGAATGAATGGGTCAAAACCAGTGCCAAAGTACATTGTCCATCCTAATGTGTTACCACCTCCGAAACGAACTTCTTTCCACATATTTCAGAAGAAATTGTCCACCTTTAGACAATGTGACAAACTTACTTGCAGTCAGAATCACTCAAATTAAAGCAAACTTAATCGCAGAAGAATATTCTTGTCTAATGTTCATCGGTTCAGACAGCATAAAAGGCGAGACACAATCTACAATATGCTTCCCTGATAAATGCTTCGATTAACTGGCGCTGCTATGGGAACACTGTCCGCCATAAAGACTCGTTGAAACACACGATTCTGCAGAGGAATCTTTTTTTTTAGTTTTTATTTGACTTAAAGGAACTATTATCATACCCCCCCATCAAAAAAAAAAAAAACTTTAAAATTCTAGAAAGTACACTCATATATCTATTAAATTCTTTTGGAAAAGCAAAATCGTTGTCCCTTCTGACATATCGTGACAACCGGATACCTGACTGATTTATCAATTTTGCATTGACTTGCCATCGGGAAGCAATGCTGCAGATGAATAAGGAATATTTGTTTACACTTCAATGTTGCCACATTTCTTCCTGAAATGTTGTATAAGTTTTAGAAATCAACCAAAGATATAAATTGCAATTTTCTCTTGGGCGCTACACATTTTTGTAGCCAACAGTTTTTGTTCTATAACTTCTTTTATACTTGTTCCTTTAAATGTAAATTACCACATTCTAGAATAAGTATTTAACCATGTCTTTTGAAAACATTCACTTTACAAGGGTATTTTTTTTTACTTTTTAATTTTCGTTATGTAATATTAGATGTTACTATATATATATATATATTTAGTTAGATTGCGATCGTCAGACAAAAGTTTCTCTGACGAACGCAAATAATCTGAAAGCCAGGATCACAAACTCACATCAATCCAACTAAATATGTGAGCACTTTCCAATAAATACCGCGCATATATAATATATAAATAATATATATAAAAAATTGCATATATATATATATATATATATATATATATATATATACATATATATATATATATATATATATATATATATATATATATAGATATAGATATAGATATAGATAGATAGATAGATAAAGGTAGGTTTGTCTGACTCACTAGGTTTATCTAGGTCTGCTCTACGGTTGTATTGAGCTCTTTTCTTAATTAGTTGTTTACTCGTATCGGGTTTTTTTCTTTGGGCTTCAAACCTGTATCTGTGCGATTTTTTCGACAGACTTTCATGTTTCTAGCTCTTTTTTTTTTTTAAAACCTTTTTCCCTCTAGTTTGATTTGATTATTGGCAAATCAAAAATTCGATGGTTTTTCGAAACGAGTATAGTTATCTATATTTTATATATATATATATATATATATATATATATATATATATACACACATTTATATATATATATATATACACATTTTACATATATATATATACGTTTTACATAAATATATACACACATTTTACATATCTATCTATCTATCTATCTATATATATATATATATATATATATATATATATATATATATAATGTAACTCATTTTCACATCTTCTGATGCAAGAAAAAACTATAATCCTGTTGCTTTCTCAAATATTTTTTCGGCGTGATGTAATAAACTAACCCCCTCTCGAATGTTAGGTATTACCTTGGGGTACTGGCTCTGGGGTGCTAGCATATATGAAATGAATTGATGGCAACATCGTAATATCTAATGTAATAATTCGGGTACGTGTAGTCATTGCTGATTTTAATATTTTGTTATTGCAGTTGACTGTCGGTGTTAGTGATTTTATTAAATTTCATTAACTATTGTCACTGTCAGCTACATTTGAGTTGGTAGAAAAGAAATATTTAGTCATCTTAGTTTTCCAGATACATTTTCTAAATTGTTATTAAAGTCCCATAATTATTGGAGAGAGGCTTGAATCATGTTTAAGTGGTGGTGACTGAAAATATATATATATATATATATATATATATATATATATATATATATATATATATATATATATATAGATAGATAGATAGATATTTAGATAGATAACTATACTCGTTTCGAAAAACCCTCGAATTTTTTATTTGCCAATAATCAAATCAATCTCGAGGGAAAAAAGGTTTTAAAAAAAGAAGGGCTAGAAACATGAAAGTCTGTCGAAAAAATCGCACAGATGCAGGTTTGAAGCCCAAAGAAAAAAACCCGATACGAGTAAACATCTAACTAACAAAAGAGCTCAATACAACCGTAGAGCAGACCTAGATAAACCTAGTTAGCCAAACAAACCTACCTAGGTTTCACCTAAACGGATCGTCAGGGAAAGTTGGCTAAAGAGGCAAATGGAAACGCATATTTTTCTATCTATCTATCTATCTATCTATCTATCTATCTATATATATATATATATATATATATATATATATATATATAATGTTTATTAATTTAAACGTAATTGTAGTGGATACCGATATTTAAGTAGACATTACCTTTTATTTTTATAAACAGTATTTTATTTTCGTCTACCGGCCTCTATATTTGAGAAATACTCTTAAAGAAAATGCGCTCTCTGGCAGGATTAGAACCTGCGTACTTCCTTTGCAGGAGAAATCATCATTAAATCCGAGAGAGAGAGACAGTGAGACAGAGAGAGAAATATGGAAGAAGTTGCTCTTTTTCAAAAATAAGTCATCATTGCTCTATTTAAGAGTTACAATCACAATTTTATTAAGCATAGATTTACTAAAACTTACTTGTAGCTACAAATGGCAAAATAATAAAATTGTGGTATCTTTCCTTACAAGTGAGTTTTGTCTGCTCGTACCAAGTTAATGCAAGATATTCTTTATTGTTCTGCCGAAGCAGACTGAACGTCTATAAGCAATGAGTAACAACAAACGGACAATCAATCGGACAATCTTACGCCAAACAAAATCAAATTTGAATTTCCTCTTTCGAAAAGGAAAAAAGACAAAAAATTAAATTTATTTCATATTTGTTATTTTCCACAGCTAAAAAACACCGACTAAGTCGAATTCAAATCATGAACGATGATCATTTCAGCTGAAAATAGTAAACACAATTGATATTTGAAAATTTTACGTCCTCACTTTCGAAAATGACAAAAGCCAATTACGAGAATTGAACATTTTATACTTGCGTCAAGCTAAAATATGTGTTAGCGGACATACACACACGTACACACACATCTATATATACATACTTACACGTGTGTATAAGTATAGATTTTTGTAGATTGGCTACCGTAAAAAAGCTCGTTCAAAAATTTAGTTGTGGTTTTTTTAATTTTGGTTATTTTCCCTAATTTTATTTAAACTTTTGACATCATGGAATATTTTTACATGAAATAAACCGTTTTCTCTCTTGGAATATACAGAGGGTGTCTCTTCAAAAGTAAATGACTCCTGTTTTCTTATGTTGACCTATGACGTCGTGGGCGGATATTGGTGCTGTGCTATTAGAGGTTGAACCTTTCCGTCAGCCATAGTTATTTTCTCTTTTTACAAAGAGCAGCCGAATGGTAGCCTTGGAAAATGTCTTCTGATATGAAAGCACTTACAAAAAATAACTATATCACTGAACTCTTCAATCCGGAAAATCTCGTATTAAATTAAAACAGTGATTTTTAACCTGTTTGCTACTGCACACTGGTGTACCGTGGCAAGATCCTAGGTGTACCGCGAAATATTTTAAAGGTCGTTAATTCAATTATTTGCGAAAGCAGTTCAAAGTACAATAAGTGTATATATCAAAATTAAAACTTCTTTAAAGTGATTATAAGAGTATATCATTGTTATAATAAATAAACGGATACATGACATGTAAAATTATATATAAAAAAACAAGCTTTTGTGCAATAAACAATATTCAAAAAAAGAATTGATTATGGCTAGAATCCCTGGAAGAAGATTTCAGAGTATGCCTGTCTAAAATTCCACCTGGCACAGAAGATATTCTACAAACTTCAAGCTCAGGTATCTCATTAAATGTTAAATTATAACACATAAATATAAGTTTTTTCAAGAATTTTAATTTTTATCTTTTTATTACAGATTATAATAATTCTTTTTTTGTGTTAATAAATAAAACATAAAAAGTATAATCATGTTTACTCTTTTATATCATCATAATTTAAGTGTGTCACGGAAGATTTAAGTAAAGATTCAAGTGTACCATGAGATACAAAAAAGTTGAAAAACATTAAAATAGACAGACATTGCCAAATATTTACGGTAACCAAACAGCAGATGTAAGCACAGATAAGGAGGTGAACTATGTTTTTCATTTAATAACGACAATGATCTGTATGTAAGCCGCCAGCCATGTTGTTCTGAATCGACTAAATGCTCATCGTTCGCGAAAAAGTATAGGCAATATACTGTGAATGTGGGGAAGACAGTGCATTGCAGATAAAAACTTGTTCAATCTCTTTAATTGTGCCCATTGTATGAGATGTAATTTATATGTATGTAAACACGAGTCTTAACATTATGGTCACCTCATGTATAACATATTTGAAAGATTTAAACCGATTTCATCTAGAAAAACCCAAACACGCAAGAGGCGTCAGGAAAATATAAATTTTTGATGAGGTTTACAAATAAAATCAATCGGTCTTTTAATTAAATGTTTATTTAAAATATTCCAAATATTCAGAAAAAAAAAACTGCATTAATCTGATGAATTATGTGTATATTTCCATCAAAGAAACTTATCAATGACGCGAAATAAAGTGACAAGAAATAGATCGCTTTAGGTAATATTTATTTTCTTTTATAATTGTTTTACTTTCAAATAATAACGATTATTTATTAAGTAAAACGTGTGTTCCTTTTGGGAACACATCGCAGCAATTTCTGCTCTTGTAATAAAACTGGCTTATATAATTTTAGAAACGTCACTAAAGACGAAGTTACACTGTAAACTCGGTAAAAGAACAAAAAGTCGAATTTGTTATGAATAATGTAAAATGTCAATGGCTTTAAATTAGAAGGCCTTAAATTGCAATAACTCTGAAATATGACATGTAGCTATTTCAACGGATCAAGTCGTTGAAAGATTGCATGAAGTATTTGTCAATGAACAAAACTATTCTGTAGGATGTATAATAGTGAACATATGACCTTAAGAACATTCAAGAAGACATATAAATAATTTGTAAGGATTAGAGTTCGGAAGAAAAATTCACATTATTCAAAAAACAGGAATTGAAATCGGCAAGGTTAATGAGTACTGTAGCCTAGAAAAAAATGGCTGTTACTTGATCACCATTGAAATATAAGTGATTAATAATATTTAAGGAATAGGCAATTGGAAGGAAGAAGCAGAAAGACATTTTACTGGTCTAGCTTCCAGCAATTAGTGACACAGCTGTATTCATAAAACTTAGTTTACCTGCTAAGACGTGTAATTGCAAAAAGTGTGTTGGTCAAATACTCAACATTTAAACCAAATGGGAAATAAAAGCCATCGCATGTGATTCTACTAAAACGAGATCTAATCTGTTTTTTTATATACGAAAAGAGAAAATTTCTCACTTAACTCAATTATGAGACGTTATTTAGTAATTCAAGTGCTATAAACATTTGTTAATATATCACAGAACTCACGAAGATATATATTTGACAACAAGAATGAACGATATACATTAAATACATGCCAGACCAATGAAAAGCAAGTGTCACTTTTCTTCATTTAAAATTGACATTCTCCTTTTATAATGGCAGATTCAAAAGTTTGCAGAAGACTAGCAAATTTTCCTGTCGAACCTGACGTTAATTTTGACTTATTTAGTGACCCGAGTGAGCAACGAGCCAATATTTGCTTTTAGGCGGAGAGAGTAGAACGCAATTATCATGACTGAACTTGGCTCCGGTACTTGCATGATCGAAGCCAAGGACTGGCCAGCTTGAGATTGTCTTGAGTAATTATTATAGATTTCTACCCTCAATTCTCTTGACGTTCTCAGCAACTTCCAGAGTCTGAAATATGGTGATGATTCATTTTGCACTAAGGTCGATTAGCACCGTTTTAAACTATTATCACGAAACATTAATCTTCAGTTGGCATTTTTTAGGACTGAATCATGTACGGGAGTAGAAAGTTACATGGCTTTCATTGATAATGTTTAATTCAAATCTCACCAATGTAAAAGGTGCTGTATTTAATATGATATAAATATCTTCTTAAACTTATTCCTTATTCACTTTCAAGGGCTGTGGCTGGTTTTGGATTTCAATAAGTCAACCATAAGATGATTCAATATTCGCATGTGTTAGTGAGTTACTCTGTTTAGACTACATTAAAAAAAAATTAATTAAGCGAAAATATTCTATTAAAGAGAGAGATTATATCTTTTGACTTACTTCCCGAAGAAATTACTATTAACGTTATTAGAAATATAAAGACAATCGCATTTATTTTAGCCATTTTGAATTGCAGATCTCGAAGAATTTCTATTTAATTAGCTTATCAGCATAAGACTTTGCATATTGACTCATTCTGGAGTATGTTGTAGTTTAAGATTTGCTTGATTAAATATTCTTAATTGTATGCTCAGTTTGCATATGAATGATAGGTAATCTTTCACCAGTCAGCAATTTAGTATAGAACCCTATTTCTAAATATTTTAATGACACACAGAATAACATCATACTTCTCTCTCTCTCACGCAGACACACACTCGAGCGCATATGCACACACACACACACATACATACATATATATATATATATATATATATATATATATATATATATATATATATATATATAAGCAACTCATAAAAAAGAGTCTGCCGTGTATGCACACTAGATCGAAAAGTGTTCAACACCATAGAATATGGTAGTATTGTTTTTAAAATTTAATTAAACAAAGAATCACATTTTAGGTGCACACAGTAATAAAATTGCATATATATTTTTATTTATATACATACACATCTTTATTCATATATTATATATGCACGGTACCTATTGGAAATCGTTCAATGTCAATCATATTTAGTTGGACTGAAGTGAGTTTGTGACCTTGTTTTTTGACGCTATTTGCGATCGTCAGACAAACTGACGATATATATATATATATATATATATATATATATATATATATATATATATATATATATATATATATATATATATATTATATTATATATACATATATTATATATATATATATAATTATATTGAAATTTTCGGCTCTTGTTTTGAAACATGAGACCTCTTATGTCGCGAGTTGGAATCATATTTTTAAATAAATAATATATATATATATATATATATATATATATATATATATATATTACTTTTCCATGTGCAGTACTTAGTGGAAAACCCTCAATATCAGTGATAGAGGTAGCATATTCTGTTGCATATATATATATATATATATATATATATATATATATATATATATTTGTGTGTGTGTCTGTGTGTGCGTAAAGACAATATAAAATGTAAAACAGGCGATAAATACTAGAAATGTAAACTACATATATATAAGATATACAACACAGTATCAAAAAATTCATTCAATTTTGTATCAAGTATATGAAATATATTTTTTAAAAATTACACTTTACCACAACCTGATGACGTAGTACTTTATAACCATAGGAAACATGGCGAGCAGAGTTGTTTGACGTGTATAAATAATGTAAATTATTAGTCAGGAGCGAAAAACGAAGATCGGTTTCACTGTCTCAATATATCCACAGAGAAATCCACATCAATAATTCTCATTTTCTTCATTTGCTGAATTCATGATGGAAGAGAGATTAATAGCTGAGTTAATGCGTTTGTGAATATAGAAAATATGAACAAAGAAATTAATTTTTTAGAGCAAATATTTTAGATTTATTGATTGATTCGTTTCTTACGGCTTATCAAGTCTTTGCAGGTTATTAAAAGCCAGAAAGTATTTTTACATTGTAAGAAGTTTTTTTTTTTGGTGGAGAGAATAGTGATTTAGTAATACAGGTCTTGAAAATTAACCCATAGTTGGGGGAGAAGAGGTTGGTTCATACCTTTCCCTAGGTTACTTGTGCGCAAATGAACCCAGTGGGAATAAGAACTGAGTTCTCCGATTAACAATTATACCACCTGCTCAGCCAAGCTTACAGTCACCCATCCAGGTACTCACCAAGCACAACATTGCTTAACGTCGGTGATCATACGGGAGCCGGTGTTTCAACGTGATGTGTCTGCAAGGACCGGTAAATATTTTATATTTCTTTATTACTACATTTTCTCAATATCTTCTTAAGGTCTATGAAAAAATGCTGCGTCATTTCATTGTTGTATCTTTCCATTCGTGGTTGTAGATTTGTTTTTAATCATTTCCTCTAAGCAAGGCGATAAAGCCACTAAGACAAAAGTAGTTATCGAGTGTGAAAGACCATGAGAAAAATAATTAAGGAAAGAGGATAATAAAAAAAACAGGAATTAAAGAAACAGAAGATAACGATTGAAATAACATTTAAATTTTCGAAGATCAAGTTTGACTGTAAACCAAGAAGCAGGAAGAATGTTTCACAAGCGAGAAGGGCGAGAAAAGAAACACTTAGCATAAAACTTATGGTTATATCTAGCAATTTCATGTGTAAAATCGTGAGATGTAGCTGCCAATCTAGTACTGCGCTTAAACTTGTGAAGTTGAGGCAACAAAAAAGAAAACTCGTCACAATAATTACCATGAAAATATTAATAGAAATAGCACAGGGATGTTACGCTGCGACGGGAAAGTGACTGAAGCCGTGATACCAGGTTAGGATTGAATTTTAACAAGAATCTCTAAATACATAGCAGTAACACCAGACCAGATATGACAACAATATTCAATGGCTGAACAAAATGTAGACTTATAAATATGTAAGAATTTCTAGCGAAAAAAACTAAATAGGACGACACAGTGAGCAGCCGAGGATAAAGAAATTGAAATGAAATGAGTGAAATGAGTCTATCTGATGAAGGTCAAGATTAGCCATAATGGTAGAAGGCAAATAGATTCTCTAAGATAATTGAAAGAGAGCGGTTTTATTTTGGAGGCGTTAAAATTAACAAGCCATTTCTTGCTTCAGTTAACGACGGATTGTAGGTCATTTTTGAGTGATACCAGCATTAATATAAAAAAAACGATCTAGAAGAGTGGCGATTCAAGATGATTTTCATTTCGTGATTTGATCGGACAGAATCACATCAAAAATTCATCCAGAAATAGTATAACCTTTCAACTTGTAAAGGACACCAGCATGCCAAACGCCTTCTAGATATTCAAAGCAACAGCCGAATCTTAACCATTCTTATCTAAAGCTTGGCAGACTGTTTCAGCATTAACTGTTGACACGTCAACAGTTGACCGAGAAGCTAAAGCTATACTTCTAGTCTGAAAGAAGACACAACAAGTTGAGATATTTAATCAATTCGGTGTTGGCTAGAGAGCTGATGACTTTGCCAAAAAGAGGTAGAATTTTAATGGGCCAAATAGTTAAAATGATCAATGACAGACGGCAGAGTTCTTAAAAATAGGAACTACAGGAATAGAATTTCCAAAAAGCAGGAAAGCAAGAAACAGCGAAGTATTTATTGCATAGTTTAGAGAGGATTGATGTCATTTCAGAAGCACATTTCTTATCATAAAGTTTGCCTGTTTTGTACGGATCTAGGTAAGAGATGATAGCAGAAACCATGAAAGGGGCTATGCTCATAACACAGAGTCGAGACTCGGTTTTAAGTGGAAAGTCAAGCAAAGAAACATTAAGCAGTAAGAAAAGGAAGAAAAGAAGGCATACACCTCTACTTCTGTTCAATAAACGGAGTATAGACGGGGCCTTAGGTAAGACTATTTGCTCCTATTAGCCTGTTCACAGCACAGGATGCTGGGCGATTTTATTGAGGCATCATAAGGTATGTTGATACGTAGTTGGCGCTAGTGTTGTAGGAATTTCTTTTCGTGTTTGCATTAGAAAATGAATTGAAAATTAGTTCTGATCTTTTGTTTATAATATTCTGGAAAGTTTATTATGACAATTATCCCCACTAGGCAAAAATTATTTTATTTTCAGGTTTTGTTTTAATCTGAAGCTTTTACCTTAAAAAGACACAGAAAAGCCGGATTCATTATTACCCCACTCCCACAGGCAGCCAGTGGCCTGTATATGGTCCCCATATAATGCCATATAATGAATAGTGAAACGTGGTTTCAGGTGCGTAACCATGCGATACACCATTCAATTTTGATTTCCATGTCAATCTTTTGTGGATGTCTGTGTATAAGCGACCAACAGATCGGTTTAGAACTGAACACTAGAACTATTCTCATAGATTGTTTGATAAAGTGATAAAGGCTTGTGTAGAATAATCCTCACTTTTTGGAAGAACACATTAACAGAAAAGGTGAACAGCGTACCAGGAAGTGGCCCAACAACTCTCCTAAGTTTTAAATTCAACGCCTTCCAATCATTGTAAAACGATTCCATCTTCTCTGTTATTACACTAGAACCGAAATGGAATCTTTTGTAAGGAAATTATCATGAAGTGAACGAAACAGAATCTTCCTGAATTTGAACTTAAAAAAAAACCACTTCCGCGCTAACAATCACTCTGCTACCCGTAAGCTTGTTATCATAATGTACGTATATTTTATCCATTTTAAAATAATAATTTATTATGATTTTTTGGAATAATTATATTTTGCTGAAAAAAATAAACTAATACATTTCAACATTTTTACTTTTCGCATCAGCATTATCGTCTTAGAATAACAATCAAAATTCATTTTTAGACTTTTTAATCAGTTTTTTTTTTAAATTTTAATCAGTTATATTTTCTGTTAAAATATAGTTGTCGTGGACCAAAATACTTCGGCATAATAAACAAGGGAAATCTAGTTTGGATATTTGAAAATTACATCTTGGAATGATCAACTGGAGAAAAAGAATGTTATCAAATTTACCGACAATCAATAAGGAACATCACTATTATTGTTATAAGAAAGATAAGATTTTGGTTTATAATATACGTCAAATCGCTATGAATTGGTCATAACATCGACGACGTCGAATGCGTGCTTTTAGCGTCTTGGTCCGAAAACCGGTAGGGCAATCACAGATTGCAGTTAAAGTATATCCTAATCAGCAACACCATTCCTCGGATTAGTAAGTTCCATAACCCCTTTATTCCCTTAAATTTTAACAGTCATCACCCCACCTACCTACTATACGATTTCCTTCATGACGCATTAGTCAGTAATAGAAGTATTGCCTTATACACTTAGGGCTACTTTCCAGTCACCCTCTTTATACTATTATTGAATCTATCATCATGGCTCCTTTACATAAAAGCTTATGTAAGGAGAGTGGAAGGTTAGTGAAGATATATATTACTTTTGTACATGTATTTATATCTATGCGTATATGGCGATTCATGTTTGTGTGGTGGCTTGTGTATAATTACACACTGTTATGTGCATCTATATATGTACACGCTTTGTCCATTCAGTTTTTCCTTTATTTTATTAAACCTTTTTCGTTAACAATAGATTTCCAAATTTTCATCTATAATGTATTCTTTCATTTTTTTCTTTTCATTTTATTTTATTTTATAATAATTTCTTATTATACATATTACCTTTTCCCTCTTTGTTCTTTTTCTTTCTTTCTCTTTCTTCCTTTTCATCATATTATATTCTAAACAGAGTTCCGTCTTTTAAGACTCGACCACATGGTCTGCCAATTTTTGCTACAACTTGCTACACACGAGACTTTTCCCCTTCCCAACCTATAACACTCTTCATCAATATTTAAAATCTCACTCCCCCACGACACACACTAGTAACAATATATATATATGTATATGAATATATATATACGTATATATGTACATGGGTATATGCATGTGTATGTGTGTACACGCCTATATATATGTATCTACATGTAAATGTAAATATGTTGTTGTGTATGTGTGTATACGCATGCGTCTTTGAACATAAAAATATAGGTCCTTGCTAGATTAGATAATCGTTATATTTGTTTTTTGTATGTTTATATTTGATTTGTAACCTGTAGTCGATATTAAATTTGTCAAATTTTCTTAATTACACAGCGGCCCTTTTATAAATGCCCTTTGGTTTTAGTTCCCCCCCATCTCTCCCCCCACCCCTTTTTTCTTTTCTATTCCTCTCCCTCTCTCATGTTCTCATCTTTAAGATTAAATCGTCTATTGTGTGTGTATGTCACCATAAAATGTATCCTTTCCGGTTACATCTTTAATGTATTTGACATCCAAGAACATTCATATTTCTCTCACTTAAACCGTCTTTGACTCCCCTTTTTATAACTTCTCTCTGTTAAATTTTAATTCCCCCACCTTCATCTTTAGACCTTCCTGCTCTTCTCCTGTTCTTCGCTCGTCTGTTACCCCTCCCTATAGCTCTAACATTCGTCCCATTCGTACACTCTCACTAAATTTTATTTTTTATTCCAGTTGTTTTTTCTGTTTTCTTTTTGAATTTGTAGGTCAGATGAATTGGATCGTATTTACGATCCCAATGGAATAAATTATGACCATGGAATATTAGTGTTGAAGCCTTTTTTTTATATATATATATATATATATATATATATATATATATATATATATATATATATATATAAGGCTCTAAAAAGATAGTGGCTACAAAAACCCAAAACTAGCTTATATAAAAAATGAAAATGGAAAGCATAGAAAAAACAGATGTAGAAAAATTATTTGGTATCCTCCCCCATATAACCAAATGGTAAAGAACAGATTAGGACATAAATTCCTCGCATTAATAGTCAAGCATTTTCCTAGTGAAAGTAAACTAAGTACTATTTTCAATAAAAACACACTAAAATTAAGTTATAGCTGTACAAAAAACTTAGAAAAAATCATTAAGAACCATAATGCTAATATCTTAAATAAGCACTTATACCAAAACCAAAAAAGTTCAGACAATGGAAAAATTAAGATAAAAACTGATGGAAATAAACAAAAACTATGTAACTGTAGAAACCCTCAAAATTGCCCACTACAAAATAAATGTCGTACTGAATCATTAGTATACGAATGCAATATCTCTTCGATTGAAAGTCCTGATAACATAAAAATATATATAGGTTGCACTAGCCATGAATTCAAAAAAAGATTCAACCAACATCAAACTTCATTTAGAATAAATAGATATAAAAATCAAACCTCTCTCTCAAAATATTTCTGGCATCTAAAAGAATCAAATAAAACACCTACAGTAAAATGGAAGTTAATAAGAAAAGATAGAATTTGTAGATCATTAAGCGACCCGTGTCCTCTATGCATACAAGAGAAACTATATATTACTAAGTTTATAAAAAATAAAAATTTACTGAATCAGAGAAGTGAAATAGCTATTATATGCCGTCATTGTCAAAAATATTCCTTAAATAATATATAAAAAAAAAAAAAAAGAAAAAAAAAGTCTATTGGAATGGCAGGATAAATGTTTTAAACTTGTATTTAAAATTTAAAATTGTAGTTAAAACGTATTCAAACATAAGCATCTTTTAAAAATTGTAGTTAAATAAAATGTATCCTAACCGAAACACCACTATAATAAATGTCCTACAAACAGTTGAATGAATCCAATAAAACACCTACTGAAAAATGAAATTATAACTAAAGCTAGATGATGTAAGGTAATGTATGACCCATTGTTCTTTGTACATACATATGAAACTTTATTACTCAGGTTACATATATTTAAAATAAATAAATTAATTAATTAATACATAAAGTTTACTAAATCTGAGAAATGACTTAGATAGTTTTGTAGTCTGTGCCATTTATATTACTTAAATAATATTTAAATATAATAGTTTAAAAAATTGTTATTTACATATACTTTGATATGGAAAAATAATTTTACTTACTATAGTAATTATCCTTCTGTTATAAAAGTAATATAGTCTATTAAAACTAACAATGATAATATTTTAAAATTTTAAAGTGGTAATTTTAAAATTGTAATTAAAATTGTAGTTAAATAAAATGAATTTTAACCTGTTCTTTGTACATACATATGAAACTTTATTACTTAGGTTACATATATTTAAAATAAATAAATTAATTAATTAATAAATAAAGATTACTAAATCTGAGAAATGACTGAGCTAGTTTTGTAGTAAGTTCCATTAATATTACTTAAATAATATTTAAATATAAAAGTTTAAAAATTGTAATTTACATATACTTGGATATTGAAAAATAATTTTACTTACTATGAGTAATTTTCCTTCTGTTATAAAGTAATATAGTCTATTAAAACTAACAATGAAAATATTTTAAAAGTTTAAAGTTTGTAATTTTAAAATTGAAATTAAAATTATAGTTAAATTGAATGAATTCTAACCTAAATTTCTTTTAAATAATACTACACGCACTAAAAAGAATAAAAAAAAACACCTATAGTAAAATAAAATTAATATGAAATGCCATAAGATGTAAGCTTTTGAATGACCCATGTCCTTTGTACTTACATGAGAAACATTATATTACTAGGTTTATATATAAAGTAAAAGTTTACTAAAACAATGAAATTAAGTTACCATTTTTGCCGTCATAGTCATCATAAATTTAATAAAAAAAAAAAATGTAACCTCATATACATACTTAAACTTGAATTAATACATAAAGTTTACTAAATCTGAGAAATGACTTAGATAGTTTTGTAGTCTGTGCCATTCATTTTACTTAAATAATATCTAAATATAAAAGTTTAAAAATTGTAATTTACATATACTTTGATATGGAAAAATAATTTTACTTACTATGAGTAATTATCCTTCTGTTATAAAGTAATATAGTCTATTAAAACTAACAATGAAAATATTTAAAAATTTTAAAGTTGTAATTTTAAAATTGTAATTAAAATTGTAGTTAAATAAAATGAATTTTAACCTGTTCTTTATACATACATATGAAACTTTATTACTTAGGTTACATATATTTGAAATAAATAAATTAATTAATAAATAAAGTTTACTAAATCTGAGAAATGACTTAGTTTTGTAGTAAGTGCCATTAATATTACTTAAATAATATTCAAATTTAAAAGTTTAAAAAAAAAAAAAAATTGTAATTTACATATACTTTGATATGGAAAATTTTACTTACTATGAGTAATTTTCCTTCTGTTATAAAGTAATATAGTCTATTAAAACTAAACAATGAAAATATTTTAAAATTTTAAAGTTGTAATTCTGAAATTGTAATTAAAATTGTAGTTAAATTGAATGAATTCTAACCTAAATTTCTTTTAAATAATACTACACACAAAAAAGAATCCAAAAAAAAAAAAAACACCTATAGTAAAATAAAATTAATATGAAATGCCATAAGATGTAAGCTTTTGAATGACCCATGTCCTTAGTACTTACATGAGAAACATTATAATACTAGGTTTATATATAAAATAAAAGTTTACTAAATCAGTGAAATTAAGTAACCATTTTTGCCGTCATAGTCATAAATTTTAAAAAAAAAAATGTAACCTCATATACATACTTAAACTTGATGTTAAAATAATCCTACAAAATATAATGGATTCTAATACATTTAACAGTTCTTAAAAAGAATATAGTAAAATAAAAATTAAAAAGGAGAATATTTCAAATCGTAGTTAAATAAAAAGTATTAGAAAAAAAAAAAAAAAAAAACCGAAAATCTTTAAATTTAAAAAATGACGTTTAAATTTTTTTACCGTTAACAATTTAAAAAAAAAAACATTCAGACGACATCCATTCAACTGATGTCAGGTTTCATTGTAAAATACATCCCTACCCCTTACCAAACTGTAGCTAATAACTGATACAATGATACTGACATAAGGAAAATCTAGACATCCCTTGTTCAATTTAAGTAGAATATTCTGTAACCATGGAAACGTGATTTTAGCTGTGTCTTTAAAACCCGGTAATTTTTAAAAGTTACTCCAAAATTCGCTTGAAGATGAAATGGAACTAATGCTTTTAATTTAATTGCAAAAATTAAATTCAGGGTTTTTAGCTTCTATTTTTGAAACATAGTTGGAACTGTGTAGCGAAAAAAACATATTTTAAATCAATTAATTTATAATATTAATGCTCTGTAAATTTACATTGAGCACTATTTTGTAAAAATAAAAAAAAAAATAAAAATATCTATAAGAACACCGGATTTTATATCTTACTGTTCTTTCTTTATATATATATATATATATATATATATATATATATATATATATATATATATATATAATAGCTAGTCACTCCCTATTGCAGACACTTGCTTAGGCACATTTGTGTCTGTTCGACACCCACAGAACCAAACTGTGGTGTATATCACAACTTAGTTACAGTTTATGTAAGAGACCATGTTATCTAGAATGATAAACAATCGGAACAACACCAGCACACTCAAACCCACGATGACTTGTGACAGCAATCGACGGACTTAAGTGTTCCGTCTATACAGTTTCAATCACAAGGCTTGGGTCAACTGTTGGTATGGTTTTCAGGCACTTTTCAAAGGTGCCGCACGCTAGGATCTGAGACAGTTAACTTTGGTGACTAATCGATCTTTGGTCCGAAAGCGAACGTTTTAATCACTCGGTCACGCGCCTATATATATATATATATATATATATATATATATATATATATATATATATATATAAAAACAGCTAAATTTTGTGACAATTTAAAACAAAATTAAATTGGCCCCAAAATTAGCTGTTTTGTATTTTAAATAAAAGAAAAATATTATACATGGGTAGAAAAGTGAGACACGATTTTTTATTTTAATATTATTGTGAAAATGTATTTTATTATTATATTTTTCTCTCATCAAATATCCTTCTTTAACCTTCATTACTGCGTCCAAATGTTGGGGATTCGTTGCAAAATTTTCTCGAAGTATAAGTTTGATAATTGATTCCATTCTGTTTTCAATGACGATAAGAGTTCTTTTTAAAAAATTTTTTCACTCTTTTGTCACGTTCATGCCATGCTAATTCTGGGTTGGCTTCAAACCTTTGAACTGTAGTGTATAGTTATATTGTTTGCCTGTGCGTGATAGCTGTCGAATTGCAATCGCTTTATGACATAATAACACAAATAAAGTTATACGTTGACGAAATCACACAAACGATAAAGCGAAAACTTAATACTCTCTTTAATATCTTCATCTGCCCAAACACAACCTTCGGTATTCTTAAAATACCGAGTAACTTTTTCAGTTATGAAAGGGAATCACTAAAAACAGCATTTACAGCAGGAGATAGGAAAGTAATCCTTGTTGAATGCACATAAATATACATGCATCCTTACATTTGTAAATAGGAATCATAACGACATTCCGCCATTCTTTTGGACTACTTCCTGTATTTCATTTATCACATTTTATTCGAGGTGATTTATCTTGGTAAGCTGCTAATCCGCAAATTCATCTACGGAGGTTTTACCCTCATTAATCCTTTTTTATTTATGCTTATCTCTTTCTCAACGGAAGGAATAATATTCATTTCTGTAATTACTGATGTTTGTTCCATATTTATGATGGTATTCATTCAATTCAGAGAAGTGCTCCTTCCTTTCTTCCATAGATATATAATGTTTTTCTCTATGACTACATCAGAGCAGAGTTATTGAAACATGTTTGGATCTATAACCTGTTTTAATAAAACTACAGAAATCATTCGTGTTGCACTTATCTTCGTCTAATACTACATTCCTAGAGAATTATTCACCAATCATCGGCACCACTTATTGTTATTCCTAACTTTATCTTGATTTTCTTAAGCATTCTGAAGTTTTATTGATGACAAATTTGTTTGAAATGCCTGTCCCCCTTTCAACTCCAAGTGTATGTTGTTCACCTTTCCTAATTTCATTGTCATCGAATCAATCCCAAGCTTCATATTTCTGAAATCGAAGAGTATCTAAAGAATGTCATGAGATCTACATTGACCCTCTATATCTAACGTCTCCGCGAATACTCTAAAATTGTATTTACTATTTGTTTTTTCATATTTTATTTAATTTTTTCCTCAATAGAGGTAGATAGATTCATCTATAGTCCGGTTCATAATCCTCCCCTGCTTTTGAACAGGAGTAAAGTTTTATCCCTTATTTTCTGTTTATGATTTGGTTATCAGTTCCTTATAAAATAATTTCTTTCTCTTTCACTCCCAGTAGCAGCACTCGTCTAAGTGGTATTAACACCTTGCTTGGGATGAAATTGTTAAAAAAAATACAACTGTTCTTGTAATTCTCATCAAGAAGAAAAGGGATTATGTATGAGAGACGGAATTGAAAAAACCTCTACGATAGTTTTAAAACAGCGGTAAGCCCAGGAAGAATGTCAATATTAGATCTCCTGTTAATGCTTACAAGACCATGATGTAGACAGCAATCATCACGCACTTTATGTACACTTTTCATATCTCTGCTTAGAACAATGGCATAATCAAGAAGAATATTAGATCTTCTGTTAATGCTTACAAGACCATGATCTAGACAGCAATGATCACGCACTTTAAGTACACTTTTCATATCTCTGCTTAGAACAATGGCATAATCAAGAAGAATACTAGATCTCCTGTTAATGCTTACAAGACCATGATCTAGACAGCAATCATTACGCAATTTAAGTACACTTTTCATATCTCTGCTTAGAACAATGGCATAATCAAGAAGAATATTAGATCTCCTGTTAATGCTTACAAGACCATGATCTAGACAGCAATCATCATGCACTTTAAGTACACTTTTCATATCTCTGTTTAGAACAATGGCATAATCAAGAAGAATATTAGATCTCCTGTTAATGCTTACAAGACCATGATGTAGACAGCAATCATCACGCACTTTATGCACACTTTTCATATCTCTGCTTAGAACAATGGCATAATCAAGAAGAATATTAGATCTCCTGTTAATGCGTACAAGACCATGATGTAGACAGAAATCATCACGCACTTTATGTACACTTTTCATATCTCTGCTTAGAACAATGGCATAATCAAGAAGAATATTAGATCTTCTGTTAATGCTTACAAGACCATGATCTAGACAGCAATGATCACGCACTTTAAGTACACTTTTCATATCTCTGCTTAGAACAATGGCATAATCAAGAAGAATATTAGATCTCCTGTTAATGCTTACAAGACCATGATGTAGACAGCAATCATCACGCACTTTATGCACACTTTTCATATCTCTGCTTAGAACAATGGCATAATCAAGAAGAATATTAGATCTTCTGTTAATGCTTACAAGACCATGATGTAGACAGCAATCATCACGCACTTTATGTACACTTTTCATATCTCTGCTTAGAACAATGGCATAATCAAGAAGAATACTAGATCTCCTGTTAATGCTTACAAGACCATGATCTAGACAGCAATCATTACGCAATTTAAGTACACTTTTCATATCTCTGCTTAGAACAATGGCATAATCAAGAAGAATATTAGATCTCCTGTTAATGCTTACAAGACCATGATCTAGACAGCAATCATCATGCACTTTAAGTACACTTTTCATATCTCTGCTTAGAACAATGGCCTAATCAAGAAGAATATTAGATCTCCTGTTAATGCTTACAAGACCATGATGTAGACAGCAATCATCACGCACTTTAAGTACACTTTTCATATCTCTGCTTAGAACAATGGCATAATCAAGAAGAATAGTAGATCTCCTGGTAATGCTTACAAGACCATGATCTAGACAGCAATCATCATGCAATTTATGTACACTTCTCATATAATCAAGAAGATGCTATTGTCTAAACCGAGGACGCATGTACGTTGAAACAGGATCTTTACCTGAACAGAAACATATATATATATATATATATATATATATATATATATATATATATATATATATATATATATATATATATATATTAATTAGTTTTCCCAAAGCAAGGCAATATAAGAAACAGTGCTACTGAGAGCGAAATATATCAATATAAAACCGGGATTCAAAAGAAACAGGTGATAAATGACATTTCATTCAAATTATTAATGATTGTAGTTGACTGGAAAGCAAGAATTTTCGGAGAAGATAATATTGGCACACAGCTTACATTTACATCTGACAATTTTAAGAGTAAAATTCTTAACCCTTACTGCCAATCTAGGATTGCGCTTCAATTCTTGAAATCAATGCACCAAAGATGAAAATTTCTATAGAAAAGCCATAAGGAAGCTACATTACGGCCGTGGGAAAGCGACTGAAGCCGAGATGCCAAAATAAGGACCGATTGCAGCTGCCAGGTCAGGACATTGCATTTTTGTCAGAGTTTGGAACACCACAAATACCTTTCTTTAATGCTCCATAAAAAGCAAGGTTTTTCACGGTCTATCAAGAATAGGTGTAGATACATTTTAGTAGAATCGTTAATTGATATTTGTATAACTTTTGCCGGAAAACCATCAGCTTTTCCTTAACACCTCGTGGTAATTCAAGTAATTTTGACACCAATCAGTTACTGACAATTTTACACAGGCTTTGTTTTCCTGACTTTTCCTTACACAAGATTGTGCACCTACCTATTTCCTTTATTTGGTCATCTCCCAGGTCATGAGACTCAGACAATGCAACAATGTCTGAGCACTTTTGGAATTTTATAACAATTATGGTTGTTTTCTATTCAAAGCTATATCATCAACTAAATTTCGTTCATTTCAACAAGAAATTGTCATTCGTGTTGATCTATTAAAATCTGTTTCCCATATTTCGAGAGCAAAAACAATGATTCGTCAAACGCGTTAAACTAACCAGATGTTTTTGGTAAGCAAATTTTAGGTTAGTTTTTCTAAATCATTCTAAAAGATATTTTAATAAGTGCTAATCTAAGAAAATCTTCTCACGAACCGATTAGAGAAGCCGAACTCCACCATTAATTCTTTGTAGATACTATTTTATATTTAACAAAATCCGCACATGGTTGGTGAGGAGGTACATAGTTGTAGGTACAAAAGTGAAAAAATACATTTACTTATTTCAAGTCAATGTGTATGATTTTCAAGTAGTATTTTTTATACAAAGAGAAATATCTGAGAGGGTGAAGAAAACTAGTATAAATTAATAGTGATGGAAATCTGCTTTATTCATTGTTTAATATTTTAAATTAACTACGTGTTCCTCTGCTTGAAGAAACATATTAATGTACGATTCAAACAGTTTATCTGGCGAACCATCAAAGAGATTTCCTCTTAAAGTACTTTATTGCACATCAAACCCAGTGTATTCATTTGTTTATAAATTATGTGAAAGGAATTCGGAATTTTATTTTATATCAAAGGCATGGTCGTAGCAGTTCATGATTTTTATCTTTCATGCTAGCTCTGATATTTTCAATAAATAAAAGTATCGTTTCAATGAATTATAAATTTGTAAGCATTTCTTTAATGTTTGTTATAGAGAAATATTTACCCCCCTTTTCTTCTTTTTAATCTACCCATAAACTCATTAGTTCATGTCAGTTCATTTCATATTTACAGTTATATGATGCAATGCAATAATGTGCATTAATTTTGAGCAAAGAGTAGATAAATTTGATTATATACACACTTAATCAACACACACACACACACATATACATATATATATATATATATGTATGTATGTATGTATGTGTGTATATATATATATATATGTGTGTGTGTGTGTGTGTGTGTGTGTGTGTGTGTGTGTGTGTGTGTGTGTGTGTGTGTGTAGACCATTTTATTATTCAAAGTTATATATTCCCAATGAAATTAGTGTTAACTAGCCGATAGTAAAATTTCCAGAATATTTACATAATAAATATAACATTCGTTTCTGCTCGGGATATTTACGTTTTAATCAGAAAACAAACATACTTGCTGTGAAGTTTTTTTAACCAAAGAAGCGGTCCTTCATCATATTTTACACACATACACACACTCATACACACACACACATACACACTCATATATATATATATATATATATATATATATATATATATATATAATTTGGGGGCGGGATCCTCATACCTAAACCAGGGAAGGCGTCCATATTACATATATCCACAAATCCTTCGTTTTTGATATATTAAGTTTAAAGAAAGTATACAATATATGATGCTGTGTTGCCGTGTAGACAATGTTACATTTTGTCATTCGTATACATTTGTGGCTCGTCTGTCTTCAACGTTTAACGCCTGTAGTAGTGAGTTAACAGAAAATTTCCGTTTAACAATAGCAGGATATTCATATTGTGAGCTGGCAGGTATGATTGTTACATACGACCTCGCGAATAGTAATGGACTCGAGACTGTAAGGCTGTATGAGATTGCGTTTACATGCCAAAGGCAACCGAGTCATCCAATTTTTGTTGCTGTTTATCGTCGCGTTGCTAAACAGGATCTACAAACTATTGATCGAGGAAGACCGAGATCCGCTCGTACACCTGACCGCGAAGAATACATTCAACAAGCTATCAGGGACTATGAATGTATCAACACACATCAAGTAGCACTTATATGACGTACATCTCATAGTACCGCGTGGAGAGTACTTCAAGAGCATCTCCTGTATCCGTATCATCGTGTGCAGAGCCTTTCGCTCTCTGATCATTCATCACGGGAAATCTTTTGCCAATGGTTTATTGCACAAACTGCCGATCCGTTGTTTTTCTTTGTTTACGGATAAGGCAACATCTCATAGCAAGTCTATAGGGACTTTATTTCTATTTATAACTTTATTTCGTATTTATAACATTGACATCTCATTTTAACAGATATATTTACCAAAATTACACAAAAATATCATGAAATACTAAAGAGCAAATTTATTCAATAAATCGTCATTGGCTACAACCATCGCCTCTAGACAACTTCGGAATCTCCTGCAACTCTTCTGGACGGTCTCCTTGTTTAAGTTGGTGAAATCTGCCAT
The DNA here is from genome assembly GCA_903632075.3 of Acanthosepion pharaonis. Taxonomy (NCBI): domain Eukaryota; kingdom Metazoa; phylum Mollusca; class Cephalopoda; order Sepiida; family Sepiidae; genus Acanthosepion; species Acanthosepion pharaonis. The sequence goes on from CAHIKZ030004884.1 coordinate 2,302,966, forward strand.
AATCTTTGCCTTCAGTTCATTTAAAGGTTTTGATGGTCTCTCGCTCAACTGCGCCTGACACATAATAACCAAGGGGGTGCAATATGGGGAGTTAGGTGGATAGCTGTAAGGGGGGATTTGGTCGCAGAAATTGTCTGACAGTCATGACTAGGTTCTCTTGCTTGTGTGGTATGGTGCAGAGTCCTATTACCATCCATAGGGTTTTCCAGCAGTCACCTTCTTGACCTAGGAAAGCGCTACCTCCTCAAGTCGCTTGATGTATGTCTTCGTATTGAGTCTGAAGGCCTGTCAGAAGATGAATGGAGGCATAACTTCGTCATTACTAGCGATATCTCCAAACACCCTCGTAATGACGATTACGAGGGTATTTGGAATGATCTGCACTGTCCTTAGATTGACACCCATACACATAGGAATGTTCGTATTGGAGCTTCCGACGCGAATGCCAAGCAGTACACCCAGCTGTTTACAAATTTCATCCCGAATTGCGCCATGGGGCTCTTTTTTCTTAAAGACGGTGCCTATCTGACCCTACTTTACTGCGAAATCGGTAAAATCAAAAACAATCAACGCGCCTGCGTGAAACTGAAAAAAATATAAAATGACATAAATTTGCCCATATATATATATATATATATATATATATATATATATATATATATATGTCTGTGAGTGTGCGTGTGTGTGTGTGTATGTATGTGTGTATGTGTGTGTATGCATGTGTGTGTGTGTATCAATATTGCTACAATGCACATACTTAATATGAAATATTTTATCAATTTGGCTTTTGTATCACATTTATGATTGAAATTCTTTAGAAGTGGGTTTGCTTTTTATCTTCTGCAATAAAAGCCATGATGAAGAAAATAAATATAAGGGATTCGTTTTAACCAATATGTAGACGATGGAAGATTTTGTTTTCTAGTTTCAGCTGTCTGCAATCAAAGTTAAATTCTCATCTATTAAACTTCATAATGGCAATACGCTCTGTTTATTACTATTTTTATTTGAATAAGGTTTCAGATGAAAAATATGATTAGCTTATATTGACTAAAATAAAGACAAATTTTGATTTTATTTATGCACTATATAGTCACGTTCATTTTATACATTTACACATCTTTGTATTCATTGCCCTCGCTCTTTTTCCTTCTCTCTGTCTCTCTCTCTAAGAAATACATAGTTAATTTTTGCTCGTCATATTTGTTAATGGAACCGATGTTTGATTTTAATTAGTGATTTATTTCATATTAGTCATTTTCACATTTGAATAAATTTAATATGACGTAATTATTATTAATCTAGTTCTTATTCCGTTAATTATGATTTTACTTGTTTGCATGTGTGTTGTATGAAAAGACAATAGGGAAACACATCAATGCACCACATGAACATTTACATATATTAATATGTAATTTAACGTTACATCGCATGATACGATTTTCAGAACTCGTGTTCATATTTTATATTACAACTACTGACACAATATTTATGTATATTATCGGGCGTGAATAAAACTTGGAATAACGATTATATATATATATATATATATATATATATATATATATATATATGCATGTATATATATATGTATATATATATATATATATATATATATATATAAAGTGTGCAAAATGAATGACAAAACAAGATATAAAAACTCGGTCGATGCGTTTCCCTTCGAGTCAAATAACAATTTAATTCTTGGACTTTTCCTCCATTCCCACCAATGTTCTTTCTTAGAAACATAAAGATGAATCAATAGTTGTAAAGTTTTCTAAACTTTTTTCCCTCAGCTCCCAAGCCCCCAAAATGTAAACTCAAATGCAATTAAAATAAACTATTTTGAAAGTCCGAAGATAATTTCAGATAAGATCCAACATTGAGTTTGTCGTTTATGTTGATAACCATTCCTAGAGAACCACTCACTTCCGTAAACCAAACATTTGATGATTTGCTCACCTGAGGCACTTGCGGCATGTTAAAAGTTTTTTATCGGTCATTCTTTGCATCTTTTCTTCTTTTTTGGAACAAAAGGATTTCTTAGAGATTATACAGTTTTAAATAGTTGTAAAGTTTTTTCATTAGAGAAGAAATAACAGATAAATAAAAATCACCTTCAGTAAAAAAAATAAAAAAGGAAAATCAAATGCAATTATATTTTTGAAGCGGTGAGGTGAATTCACATAAGCTTCAACATTGAGTTAGCGTTTTATGTAGGAAAGCAACTCAAAAGAACCATTCACATCCACAAACCAATTAAAAGTAGTAGGTAAAATCACGATCGAAACAGATTTCTGAAACTTTATTTAATATCTCTTGGCCTTTCTGGCAGTAAGTGATGGATAATCTCCTCAAAGATGAAAAGATTTTAAGTCACAAATATATGCATCTAGGGATGGATGTTGCGACTACCATAGACTTAACACGAGAATAATGAGGAAAGTTTAACGAAAATAGAAACAACAAAGACGTTCATATTTACAATAAGAAAGAAACACTTGACATTTCTAAGGCACGGATCAAGGAAAGAGGGCTTGGAGAATCTACACACACAGGACATATTTAATTTAAGAGGCAATAGCCAATAAGCTTCCTAAAACGCCTGTGCAAGTGGATGACAGAACAGAGAGGGGGATCTGAAAGATAAATCTTACTAAGAGCTAAGGTTGTTGTGCAGAGACATGATATCCCACATTCAGAAGGGACACAACTATATAGATTATGATGATTCAAAAATGTATGATTGTTGTGAAATACAAAAAAAAAACACCGCTTAGAGTTTGCATCGAAACGTTAATGATATAAACACGCTCAGCATTAAATTTGAAATGTTATCGTCCCGTGAATATAGATGTTAAACCTATTCTATCTCTTTCATCTTTGTTTTCTCTTTTACTTGAACTGTATGTTTTTTATTATCTTATATTGTATTAACAGTAGATATGCTCTATGATCCTTGACGTAAATTTACCGTAGAGGATTTCGAAATTACTACACTTTACATCATTATACATTTCTTAGTATTTTAATCATAATTACGTTTTAAGTCTCAATTATGTTATTTTTTTGTAAACTATCTTATATCTTAATGTTTAAAGAATGTATATTAATGTTTAAAGAATGTATATTAATGTTTAAAGAATGTATATTAATGCTTGTTTTGATTCACCGATTTTTCCCAATTTTATTTTGCTTACATCAGATTGATTCAATCAATAAAAGCATTGTCTGACCAAGTTCTCAACTTTTTCCATCTTTTGATATTATATTTCAAAACCAAATTCATCTTTGAATCGTTACAAGGTGTTAATATATAACGACATTTTATTAAATTTAAAGTTGACTATTTTGTTTTTCTTCATGTTTTCAATAATCTGGTTGTCTACGAATGTAAGATATTCTCCAGGAGGCTCTCTCGTTCCCATCATCATCATCATCATCATTACAATCGTGCTTTTCTGTTGAATGATATAATGCATTTGCAGTTTTTGTGTGAAAATCAAGTGAAATTATTCGTTTCTGCCATCGCAATTCAAGCAAAATGAAGAAAATCAGAATAAAGAACAAATACTAACAATTTCCTCTTTAAGCGCAAAACTACTGCGCTATGAAATACATCTTTTGGGTTGCCTCTCAAACGATAAAAGGTCATTTCCAAAAACGTTTGCAATACATAGCAAAGTGAAGGAATAAAATCTAGAAAATTTGAAAAGGTCATCACTGAATCATCAAATCAAAAAAAAAATAATTCAGCTTTCACTTACTTTTCTATCGGAAAGACGGGAATTAACATTTATTTGCCCATGATTTCTGTCTTTAAAAATAGCAAAAAATTGATTCCCGATAGTATGAAAATCGCCATTTTCAAAAGGGAGTATATCATATAGTGTAAAAGTGACATATATATTTTGCTATACAATTCTTAATTATGAAACTATTGCAGAAAGATTTCATCCATTCAATTACAGTTATCAAACACTGCACACAAATATTATAATTGTACATTATGTGCCTCGGCAGAATTAGATATTAATAGAACTAATACACAATCATTTTATTAAATGAATTATCATATAATTATCCATTACCAGGAATTCTGGTAAATTTCCAAGAGTAGTTTAGATGTGGCACAAGGCTGAAAGTATGGGGTACCCAGTTAGGATCGAACTCCCTATTCAGTCGTAAATATTCTGGCGAAACAAGCTTGCAATTACACCGCAATTACCAGGAATTCTATCAAAGAGTGGAATATTACCATTTGAGAATAGAATGGCCATTTAGAGGAAAACGATTCAAACGTTGGACAAATCGAAAATGTTTTTCACATTGATAATTGCTTAATTAATAATATTGATAATTATTATAAAATCATTCCATATATATATTATCGCCTGAATATTATGTAGAGATGAGGATTTTTGTTAAAGATTTGAATTTAGTTTCATACTTATATGTATATTTTCATTCAGTTTAAAATAATTTTACATATTAACCAAAACTGTTCTTCGATTTAGCACGTTTTTAAAAGTCATCTTCAAGAATTTGCTTGAAGGAAATTTATAATCACATTATAATTTCAAAATTTATAATTTTATAATCAATTTATAATTTTTGTGAAGAATTTTTATTATAATGTAAACAAATGTGAGCACGAATGTGTTTGCTGTCATTTTTAATTTTACCAGCCAACATCAATGATTAAGATTTAGTTTCTTTTCTTTATTGTATGGAAAAGCGTTGAATAAAATTATTCCATTCGTACGTTCACATTTATCAATTTATATACTACAGTATGATTCATTCACAATATTCACTTCCGGCAATGCTTAATTTCATTGAGATTAGAAGTCCAGAAGTTATTCTTAGATCCAGAAGTGTAAAATGTTCGACTAGCCAGACTTCTGTGGCAGGACGTGATGTCATTTGAAATACTTTAATAAATATCACGAACTTGTAACTTTCATAGTTAATACTTCATTTGTAGATTCGATAAGGGATCGCCTGGGATAGTTATTATCAGGACAGTGAACGAACCAGAGCATGAATAATATGTTTAAATATTTTAAGCAGCTTAAATATTACCAAGTTGAAATGAAAAGACAAACAATGAAAAACATTCCCAATAAGAAAAAAGAAAATTTAACAAATTACAATCAACAGACGACATCTTATAGATAAAACGTAGAAATTAACTGATATATGAATATATTAAGATACAAGAACTGCCATATTGGATCATAAAACAAGAAAACTAATAATAATTCCAAGGAAGGCATGATGTTGACAGTTCAATTGTGTAGACCCTGCTATCAAAGAAATAAATCGAAGACTACGAAGGCAGAATAACAGATATGAAATTGCGGTAAATTTAACAAGAAAACAAATACTGAGTGTAAAAAAATAAAAGCGTGCGACTAAGAATTGGAGGATTTCAACAAATAAATACCTTTGTGAATTATGTAGGTGTACTTGAAGATATAAACACAATCCCTCTTAATAACATCAATGAACAGGTAGCTCAGTAGTAAAAGAACACCCAGGAGTGGGTCTGTACGAAGATCCCTTGGCACTTATACACCTTAGAAGACCGCGCCCATCAGTGATTTATGCACAAACTAGAATTCTATGAGGCAAACTGACAAACTAATCGAGGCAAAAATCACAAATCACTTCAACGTAAACGAAGAATTAGGGATATGTGAATCGAGATTCTATTCTCTCTGTAATTATTGTGGAATCTTTCTCCCTGCAATGTCCCCGTTTGCACCTCTACAGATTCAATTTTGACATTTGAATATCACAGCCGTTATTTGGAATCGGCATTATCATAGATGTATTATTAATCCATTTAATTGATCTACAGTTCTAGTCTTTGCTAATAGTGTTATTAGAGAAACAACGTTTCGGTCAAGTAAGCTCTGGCTGTCTTCATGAGTCCAATATTTTAGCTGATGATAAATATCTTGTATGCGCTGATTATTGTCTTATTTCTGTCCCTGTGATGCTATGTCCCGTTTGTTCTTATGAATTGCAGCATAAGATTTGAAAAAAATGTTTTTGAGATGATATTTAAGCGAATAAATTATCAAACTCAAGTGAGGTGCTATTTCTGGTCAGGTTTTGTGAGCAGGAGCACATAAAACAGAAGCTAAAGAACGCTGAATTCACATGTTCAGCATGCTTCTGATACCTTCTACACTGTATACAGATGCAAACAACTCTATCCAGACCCGTAGTAGGCCACTGTGTTGTCGACGGTGGATTGTAATGTTTTCCGCCAGACATTACCGCTACGCACTCATTGTTATGCCACATTCGAATTCTTATTTCATGTTGCCTTACCGTGGGCAACTTAGCCGTTGTTCAAATTAATGTCACTAAATGTCAGAACACAACTGATATAGATCTGGACCTGTCCATGAAATCAATGTACGGTGACGTTACCTATCATTACCTTTACATATTGCCAATGCATGCATTTTGGCAGGCCCATGTAGATTATACTGAGGAAAAAGAGCAGGGTCTCTCTCAAGAAGTAGTTTATCAATATTTAATCGTGTCCTGGTTTCAGTAAGACAACCTAAGGATAGCTGGTGAAATTATTAGATACAGTGAAGTCTTTAGTAAACCCACTTTTACGCAGAAAGTAACCAAATCGGCTGTGTCACGTTCAGGATGTGTTGCTTGGTAGCAAATCGATGAAGATCTTTTATTTTAGGGGATAATGAATAATTATCAGATCAAGAGGCATCCGGTTAGCAGCCACCCTTCACATTCTTCCATCCTTTCCTAATTGTGGGCTATGCATCGGTTTAAATAAGGAATGATGACATAGAGTGCACAGTATTTAGGATCTGAAGTATTAGACTGCAAAAGCACTCACATCGCGATGCACACTCTAAGCAAATAAGTAAACTTGCTTTATTTAATCTCAAAAAAACTTAAGAAAACAAAGCATCGTATTGGTTATAATTTATTTCCCATATTTCTTATTTCGTAAATCCGCGTCACAATTTCTATTGACGCATAAAATCCCCTCTTCTTATAAGTTTCACTCCAGCCAAATAGAATTTTATTCTTATTTCTAATGTATGCTTTCACTATGCATCAGAATAATAACTGCAACAGAATAACTGTGATTATCTTAATCTTTAGATTTCAATTAATTTCAAGGAAAAATCCTTTTATTGCTCCATCTAAAATAAAACGTTGCAGATAATAGTTAATATAGATTCAACATTAGATTATGATTTACTGATATTTTGTTCAGAAATTTTCTTTATGGAAAACAAGGCCGTTCTTATTTTTATTAACATTTTCTAAACACCGCAGTAACAGACGTAAGTATTCACTAATACTGATAAAGCCAAGACAAAAAGTGGCTAAAGATCATATTTTATGAAGAATTCGCACTATTCACATTGTTCGGACTGTTGTCCTTAGCTTTGTTGTCATATACACTCTGACCTTCTTAAGGTGACTGGAACTTTGAATCGAATCCTTTATTTCATTCACTGACTATTCACATTGTTCGGACTGTTGACTTTGTTGTCATATACCTCTGACCTTCTTAAGGTGACTGGAACTTTGAATCAATCCTTTATTTCATTCACTGACTATTCACATTGTTCGGACTGTTGTCCTTAGCTTTGTTGTCATATACACTCTGACCTTCTTAAGGTGACTGGAACTTTGAATCGAATCCTTTATTTCATTCACTGACTATTCACATTGTTCGGACTGTTGTCCTTAGCTTTGTTGTCATATACACTCTGACCTTCTTAAGGTGACTGGAACTTTGAATCGAATCCTTTATTTCATTCACTGACTATTCACATTGTTCGGACTGTTGTCCTTAGCTTTGTTGTCATATACACTCTGACCTTCTTAAGGTGACTGGAACTTTGAATCAATCCTTTATTTCATTCACTGACTATTCACATTGTTCGGACTGTTGTCCTTAGCTTTGTTGTCATATACACTCTGACCTTCTTAAGGTGACTGGAACTTTGAATCGAATCCTTTATTTCATTCACTGACTATTCACATTGTTCGGACTGTTGTCCTTAGCTTTGTTGTCATATCTCTTGACCCTGAATCCTTTATTTCATTCACTGACTAGATTGTTCTAGCGCCACATGTCATGTCTCTTCCTGATATCCGAGTTTCAGTTATTTCCGTTTAGTAACTCAAGTCTCCAAGATTTTTTCAACTCTACTGTGGCCAGGTATTGAACTCACACATCTTTGTGTTGCGTCATCGGATCACTTCAACAAACGCTTTTATCCACTGGTCTATGTTGTCACACAAAACATGGGAAGCAGTCCATGTTATAATTAGGGACAGTACCATGAGCGCGTATACATGTGCGCCGTAACGGTTATCGGCACGGGAAAGTGAAATCGAAGAATCTATTTCCATTTGCGGCCTCGTATGCTGCGTTCACTTTCGCAGAAATGCCGTTAGAAAGGCATGTATCTTCCAAATCTAAAGGTTATGTTAGATTTAGGCATGTTGGATTTAGGTATTCTGAATTCAAAATTGTAGAAGTTTGCAAGAGACCATTCTATTTCCCAATAAATCATGGCACTTCAGTGGTAATAAAAAAAAGTGTTTGTGTTGTTTCCCCAACATACTACAGGTAAATAATTGTATATAAATACATCTAAATTTATGTCTAAACCGATTGTAATATCCCTTTACACACTGGCATAAACTCATTATAATAGAATATGCGTTTTGACCAGTGCTTCATTATTGCCACTAGTAAAGCAAATAACCCACTGACTTCGAACGTTTTTCATGGCAGTTGACGTTTTTCCATATTGCTATCTGTAACAAGTCTCACAATAGGTGAAAGTGTCATCGTCTACTACAAATTTGTCTCTGCCAGCATAACATTACATTCGAGGCGACCATCGTATGCCTATATTAAATTCATTCAAACTATTAATAAAATGAAAAAGTCCTGAAAATCTCACAAGTATTAATATATTCCCCATTGATCTCAGTAAAAAAATAAAACTAATTATATATTGGAGTAAATTAAAAACAACCAGCTTAATCCTACGCAATAACTCTTCTTCGATAACCAGTGTTTTGGAAAAGACCAACATTGTCTATCAGTTTAAATGTCCTTTGGGGATTGTATCGCTGACAAAAAATAAATACATTATCAACATCAAGACATCTTGCAATTCTTTTGTTGGATAAAAGTTCAATTGCACAACATTTAAAAATACATTCCTGTCCACGTTCACAATACAGGAAAATACTTCTTGCTAACAGAAATTTTTGTGGTGTAGTACACCACAAAAATAATAAATAAAAAGTTCAAATTCTCAAGGCCCTCGAAATCAAAGGTAACAAACCAACAATAAACAAAATTTATTACGAGTGTAGTAAAAACGGGTTGAAGTTCATTTCACAGACATTTAATGCCATTTTGCATTTCTTCCAATTTCTGGTTAGCTGACTTATATTGGGACACTTGTTTTGCAAAACATTTCGCAGCTACAACGGATAAATTTTAAATTTTAAAATAATTATAACAGAGCGCATTCACACATTTTTTTAAAAATCACCATCACAACGATCAAAGTTAACATGTTTGTCTTTGTAATTAACCCCTGAGAATGATCTTGAATGAGATCGAAAGTACTTGGGTAGGAAAAAACTACGGCGTCTTCCTTGATGAATTTCATCTTAACATTAAGAAACTGATTAGGGAAATAGAAAGGACTAGTATAAAAATAATAAAAAAAACATTATGTGTCTATATTATTCAATTAAACATATTTGATTGAAGATACGCCGCAAATATATATATATATATATATATATATATATTTATGGGTGTGCGCGAGCGAGTGTGTGTACGTGCGTTTGTGTTGTTTCCAGTATGCTCACATAAAGTTTAATAGTCACATTTATGTTCAACGTAATGTTTATTTATTCTCATTTGACTCTTGTCTTATGATAACATCACAAAACCAATGCATTATTCATAAAAACTTGATCAGATAATATCAAAAGATCTAAATGAGCCTTGATTTTTCATTGAAAATTCAATATCTAAAGCGGAGGCACGGCCTAGCGAATCGAATAGTGTCAGATGTGGATCAGTGATCTTAGTCTAGCTAAACAAACCATTTCTCAAAACAGCTAACATTGGACACCCCAACACACACACACACACACACACACACATATATATATATATATATATATATATATATATATATATATATATATATATGAGGTTCATTCCGAAAGTGATGTTTCATCTTTTATTTCGTTGGTACACGAATTAAGACGCCGAACTTATAGTAGAGGTTAAAAATAATTCCTGGCAATAATCCATATGTCGATTTTGTTATATTTTTGCATTCTTGACAAGAAAATTTCGTGATAGAGAAAAACTCTGCGTCCATTGACATTTGTGTAGAGCAAACAATGGATATGAGCTTTGTAAGATGCTTAATTTCAGCAGTGGAAACAGCGATGTGTGGGACAAACATCCTTGTTGAACTCTTCAATTGTAAATAGAGCTTTTATTCTTGTGAACTAAAATGATTTTTCTGATGACATCGCGGGTCATCGGCGAAACATATCTAATTGACATTGTCACACGCATCATATATATATATATATATATATATATATATATATATATATATATATATATATCTATTTGTAATTTGTAAGGATTTTCCATAGAAAACATTAATCGTAATTTTTATTATTAATATTATATTTTTCCTTTTTTTTTCTCCTTTTTATAAGCATTCGATCTGAAGAGATGAATATAACAATATTCATGAAATAAATTATAAATGATATGGAGTTTCAAGGTGTTTTCCTAATTTATCTTTATATTTCTAAGTATAATAATAATGTTTTAAGCAATAAAAATTTCAACTTAAAAATTCTTTTTTTATATAATATATTATATATATATATATATATATATATATATATATATATATATAGTTTAAATATTGTCGACATCGAAAAACTACGATTATTAAATGCAAGGATTTGATATTCTTTGATGAGATTCAATCTTTTACAACACAATAATATTGCATAATTTTGATTTGATGAAGCACATTGCTTTTTGCCAATATTTTTTTGTTCCTTACCAAATATTGTAAAGATAATTTGAGATTTTTAAATACATTTTTTAAAACGGGTAATAGAGAAACATCAATTTTTGGGGAGGACTTTTAATCATAATACGGTGAACAGGAATCAATGTATCACATTGCACTTTTCTCAGCTTCCATATGTAAAAATCTGTTTGGAGATGCTTTCCACCTTCAAAAGATATCGGCTATTCTTTATCCTGATGGAATATAGATTAATGTTAAAAAGGATGGAATTTCTGCGGCAAGGGAATTTCTCTTAGAAAAGATGAAATGATAGAAAACGTAAAAAAAATCTTGTGCGACTTGGTGTCAGTTCTTGCCTGACCCAAGTAAATAGTCTAATAGATTTATAGATTCCTCTTTAATAGAAAAAAAAAGGAAGAAAAGAAAACAGGAAAAAATAGGAATGTCTCCCTTGCTTTTAGGTCGGAATTAACTATTGTCGAATACCGGCAGATATGTTGGTATACATTACCATGCATCAGTATTTGTTTGCTATCTTGTTCCTATGCAGGCAGGATATTAACTTATCTGATAGTCGACCGGAAAGCGTAGTCACAGTGTACATATCGGTTGATGCAAGCGATATCGAATCTACATAAATGCTTGACGAATCTTGCAGCTTCGCAGATCGGCTTATATAAATGACCAATGTCATGTCTGTGTGGCCGCACGGCCAATTCATCGTTTGGTCGGCAGGATACAGAGGTTGGCATATTTATGCCGTGAATATTAAGCCGATAGATTAATTGAATTAATTCACTTTGTATATTGGGAAGTCGATATATGCAGAGGTTCCAAATATGGCTCGATGCCAATGTAGTTGCAAAATTCAAATTGAGATTTTTAATAATAAAACTTCTCTATCCCAGTTAACAGAAGTAATAAATATCGTCGTATGAAAAGTTTTAGTTTTATAGTAACCATCTCTATTATTTATAACTGGAATGACGCGTATTAAGTTAGTCGCTGTCCATTACTAGTAAGTTAGTTTACTTCTTGTGACTTCATAATGCAATCAATAATAATTTTTAGATGAAGGCAGTTTCAAATGCAATCAATAATAATTTTTAGATGAAGGCAGTTTCAGATGCAATCAATAATAATTTTTAGATGAAGGCAGTTTCAGATGCAATCATAAGAATTAAGGTTATTTTTAATTACCACTTGGTTATCACTAATGTATCGCTAACTTTTGCTCAACGACTAATTTCTAAATAAAACAATTTATTCTCAATATGTTTTAATATTATATTATTGATTATGATAAACGTAAGGTAGTAATAATGACACTAGAAAATGTAGTGTACAAGAAGTTGTCGAAAACCTAAAGAAAAATCAATTGGGTGATTTTTTGTAATATATTTTTGTTGTGTTATCTTAGTTCAGATCATTTGTTTCAGAGATTCACCCAAAATGTATAGCAATTTTGTAGCAGAAATAGTAAAATGTCATAACTTGAAAACTATAACTTCATTAACCAAAGTAACTACCAATGGAATTGAAAAAATCCGGGAAATTAATATACATAAATATAATGTATATATAAAAATAATCGATGGATGTCTATGCATCTAAGTCCTAAATAAATTGGTAATCGATGGAACTACGGTTCGTTCTAAAACTGATTCCACTCTACAAGCAGTGTTAAACTTGAGCCAGGTCTTTAGTATTTGGGAATCAAAAGAAGAATCAAGATCATCCAGACAACGTCACTTCAGAAAACAGCAATAACTGTAAGAAAAAAACTGTTGAACTGTGAATACATGTCAACTTGATCGCAAGTATAAAGCATCAGTTGCAACAAAAAATAAGAAATCAATTATTGTAATTGTATGATAATAAGTATCTCGAAAATGGCTACTCTGATAAACTTTCAAGATATAATCTATAAAATGGTAATTTCAAGGATGAGGTATTTTAATACAATTATTACTTGAATAGTCATTAGAGCACTAAGAATAATATAAAATAATAATGATAAACAGTAAGAACATCACAAGAAACTAATTGCTAACTACAAAATATTGTGATCAGGGAAACTACTCATAGATTTGGAAAAAACTGTCGGTACCTTTATCAGAAAAAATGGCTTTCCTTATTTTAAGTCTCAAATAAAATTCCTGATAAATGATAGTCTCAAACAGAAAAGCGTAGCAAAAATAATAATATTTTTTACAAGTTGCAAGCTCAAAGACGACTATCGACCAAGACTAAAGAGCTTGTCCTGTCCAGGAAATAGGTGAGGAGTATATTCAAATGTCCGTGGTTCAGGAATTCATTAAGTACTGTATTCAGGAGTTAGCATAGCGGTATGGAAATGGTATACCACAAAGACAAAATATAACTTCTTATTGACATAGCAGTCACTGCAGACTGCATTTTATCTTTAAAGATCATAAAAAACCTATCAAAATACAAGGACCTTGAAATCTAAATCTAAAAAATGGGGCACATGAGGACAACAATAATATCAGTTGTAGTTGGAGCCCTCAGAGTGTTTGGAAAAGAGTCCAGTAGAATCATTGAAAGTAGCCCATGCCTTAAAGAAATACAAAAACAATGTTCTCAAACGTACAGCCCATGCCTTGCAAGGGCTCTATGTAAAACATGTGTGATTTTCTTTTCAAAACTGCTCAGTGGAAAATGTCTTAATGCCTTTTCTTATATTTCTTTTTGGGACCGGGAAAGAAATGAGCACACACCCGAAATCAAAGGAATAATAATAATAATAATAATAATAATAATAATAATAATAATAATAATGAACGAATAAAAAAAAAACCCAACTTGGCCAAATTAAATTACAAAAACCCAAAAAATCTGGGAGGAGAAGGCGTTGCATGGCAAATACCTAAAAAGAACAAAAGAAGCAGATGTGGACCAACAGCAAAACACATCAATGAGTGAGGAGCACCGGGTTGAAAGGTGACACAGAAGGCCTAATTAGTGCAGCTCAGGACCAAGGCGCCGCAACCAGATCCTATCACTGTTACATGATCAAAGATGGAACTAACCCGAAATGCAGGATTTGCGGGAAATATGATGAAACTATCGACCATATTATCTCAGGATGTCTGGAACTGGCAAAAATGAATATACCCGCAGACATAAGAAGGTAGCGACATATGTGCATTGGAAGATATGCAAGAAGCACAAAATCAAAATCACTGAGAGAAAGTCTGTGCACTAACCAAACACAGTTACTCAAAATAACGGTATAACTTTCCTCTGGGACATGCCAATTCAAACTGACAGGGAAATAAAAGCCAAAACCTGATATTATCATTAAAGACAAGAAATTCAGGAAGTATATGCTTATTTACATAACTATACAATCCGAGAGAAACGACTCCATGAAAATTATCGAGAAATTGTGCAAATACAAGGAACTGAAGATCGAGATTAACAGGGTATGGGGAGTGAAGACTGTACGAATAATAATCGGTGTTCTGGGCCTCGTGAGAAAAGTAATGAATGTTTTTACTAACAGTGTCCCAGGTAACATCATCATACAAGTTGCTCAGAAGATATCCCTACAAGGAACTTCCGATATCGTAAGAAAAGTACTATTTATTGATAATTCTCCTACAGGGCCTAAGAACCATAGTTTGAACTCTGCTCTACAGGATACAAAGCAGGAAACATGACATACACAAATAAAAATAATAATAATAATAATAATAATAATAATAACAACAAACTCAGAAACCGTGATCGAAGACTGCAGAAACCGAATGTCCTTTCTTAGTAAAATGGCAGTCTTCAATAAACTCTCAAAATACAAGGCTCTTTAAGTGGAAATTTCAAAAATGTGGCACATCTGAACATCAATAATTTCAGGTGTAGTTGAATCATTCAGATTGATTGAAAAAGTTGTGATAGACTCATTGAAGGAATTTTTGGTGGCCCAAGCCTTAAAAAATACAAAAGATTGTACTCACAAATACAGCTCACATATTACGATGAGCTTTATCTATGTAAAATGTGTGTGATCTTAGTTTTTTCATGTTTACATTTGGATGTACTGTTGAACATTTAAAAATATATTCGAATGTTAATATTGTAAAAATTCGTTCACTGTTTTGAGCCTAACAACATCTGTTTTTCTATTTTTAGACATACAGATTCTCACAATTAAATCAAAGCCAATGATAGAAAATATACATTAGACAATAAATACACTAAAAATGATCAATACTTGAGAAAACTGCATTTCAGTCAATAAACAAAATATCAGTTAAAGTTCCAATCTGTTGCATGAATCAAAATGTATTTTATCGAAAGGTGAAATATTGTTCAGCTTATCTGAATTTTGAGAATAAGTGGATTAATGAGCGATCCTCTCATGAACATTGTTGCTTTATTTATATATGCTTATGTAATGCAACCCATGAAACGTATCAGGTGATTTATTTTGGTATAATCGATTTACATTTAAAATCTCCTATCAAATTTACGTATCTCTCAACATATGCGAAGATGATAATATATATTTCAGTCTGTTCCTGTCTCTCCCAGAATAGATGCCAAAGTATGCTTAGGCCTAAGTAAGGATCATACAAAATTCTCATGTTTTTATGTCGTTATCTCTACATAGCTAAAGGTGAAAATAAAGGTATTTCTCATCATTTTCATCGGCAAATTTGTCACTTAAATTGTGAATTTTCATTAAATCATCTAACGATATAATAATTGATGATTTTATATTTCAAGAGACAATTTTTCAGTTATTTTATATCAGCCGATAAAATATATTCTTTATATCTTTACCACCATTTTATAAGTGAATATTAACATTTCGAATATATAAAACATATTAAAATAGGTTAAACCTTACCTAGAATATAAACAAATGCAAGAATTTCATATCTTTGGATAAGACACAACCTGTGTTCTCATATCTTGTGAGGACACCATTAATTGATTGAGGAAGGAAATCTGAAATATGTTTATACTAAAAAAAGATGCAAGATTTCATCAACAGTCGTTTGCATTCATTATACAACTTTATTTTAAAAAGAAAAAAATATCCCATTTACTTGAATTCATTCATACTTTTTACAAAGCCATCTATTTTATACTGCAACAATCTACAGTACTCATCTAACGTAAAGAAATCCTAATAATTGAAAGATTATAATTTATTCAGACATATTTTAAAAGGAAATTTTAAAAGAGGACATATTTAGTACAGAACAAATTTAACCTATTTACATGGCTAAGATTCTTTTGGAGGATTCAGTTGTTTTTCACTCAAATAACTGATTTATGCAAACTGTGGTACATAAGGTACAAGACAGTGCGTATTGAACTACAGACACTTGTAATTAGAACTGAAAATGCAAGATCTATTTTTTCTATACTTTGAAAATGACATTTGAGTAATACCGTGTTGCACACACATAGTCTAACATTTAAGTGTTGATATTTTTTGCTGCTTGAACGGTGCAAAACAAAAAGAAGATAATAACCAACATCAGGAGCACCCAAAACACTTGAGGACATGGCGCATCCCTGGACACCAAGATCGACTACAATACGATGAATATAAGATACTGTAATACAGGTTAATATTTTAAAATCCTTCAAAAAAGTACTGACTTTGGGATCAACTACCTTCCAGTCATATTAAAACTCACTCTAAAATTACGGAAGCTAAAGAAAAACAAAGCAACGGCTAAGCTCTAAATCAACAGACTTTAGAACGACTGAACTTACTAAACGAATTAGGAGCAAGTAATATTTAGGATGGCACCGTAACACCATAAAGGAAGCTCTAATGAGTTTGGCAAATGAGATTATCCCAAGAAAAATGTGACAAAAAGTGGATACCAGGTGAAACTTTCGAGATGATGAAAAAGAAAAAGCAAGCAATTCCAATGAATAGTGTAGAATATAGAATATTAAGCCCAGATATTAGATGCAGGCAGGTAAAAGATATTTTAAAGCTGAGAGAACATTTCTGCAAAGAATGCGAGAAATTTACATTAAACAAAAACATGAAAGACCTCAAATATTACAGTCTGAATTAAGATTTGTACTGGACGAGATGAACAAGAAGAAAGAAACACAACCAAACTCGATTGTAACAGATGATATCAGCGTTTAATGATTTCGAGGTTCAAAAAGATTGCAAAAATAATAAATGAAATATATGAAAGTGTTGACATAGCGCAATCCCATAGTGTATCCTCTTCATAACTCTACCAAAGAAGCCAGGCCCAGATGAATACAAACAATCCTCCTATTGATCCAAATATCTAAGCTTATTATTCATGTTCTAATAAACACAACCAGAAATAGGACAAGAACAGCTTGCTTTTGTTAAAGACACTGGAACAGGAAAGTGATTTTTATAATTAGAAAGTTATCAGAGCTAGTAATAAAATGCAGGTGAATGATTTCTATTTTCCATAGACTACGAAGAAGCATTTGTGACACAAGATGCAGCAAAACATCTAATTAAATAACTATGAAAAACTGGTATATTTGGGAAAGATGATCTGGAACATTTGTTAGGAACAAATCACCTCCATGGGAAGAGAAATGAATTAAGTACATCAAAATAGAAATTGGCATAAGACAACGATTCGTCTTCTAGATCAGCTGCTTGGAAAGTCGGTTCACTGTGTCGGGCGAGACACTTTTTCTCTCCGGAATCAATCTTCCATATCTATAAGTCTACCCTTCATCCATACTTAGAATATTGGTTGTCATACATGGTCTGATGCCCCTGCTATTTTCGTAGAGCTCCTTTATAAGATCCAAACAAGAATCAGCAATATTATTGGTTCAGATCTGGTGGCTCGGCTTAAGTCAGTTGCCCACCGCCGTGAGGTTGCCTCTCTGTGGCATTTTTATAAATACTTTCAAGGTAATTATTCGGATGACTTCTTCGCCATGGTACCTAGACTATACTAATTTAAGCTCAATACGAGACTGCCGGCGAAATCTCATCAGTTTACATTTGAGATAGCTAGATGTAGCAGTAACTTCTACGCTAAGAGTTTCTTTTCTCACACTTTTCGCTTGTGGAACTCCTTCCATACTTTCAAGCCAATTTTAAATGCAATGTCAATCGCCATCTAATGTCCTTCTGATTTCTCTTTTCTATTTCTCCTCATTACTAACGTTTCTTTTCCTAATTCCTCTACATCCTGTAGCCTCTTGCGTCTTTGTGGCTTTACCGCCTTGCTAGCTACGAAAAAAAAAACAAAAAAACAATGGACACAAAAAACGGATTTATTAAACCTTAGTAAAGTAAGGCGATCCTAGAAGTCTATCTAGGCTCTATTGTTGTTGGGTAGTACGCTGATGACACAATGTCAATGGCATATAGAAAGAAAACTGAATGAACTCCTAGACAATGAAATAAAGGAAAGCGAGAAGAAAGGATTAACCATCAATTGAACACAAGATGCAAGCTAAACATTGGAGACGTGAAAAACAAACACGTACAGAAATTAAAATGTCCGTGAAATGGGTAGTGAGTTCGATCCCCACTGGGTGCTTCATTCTCTCCGCCTCCATTCTGTCAGCCTTGTGTCACATATAATTTATGCTTAGTAAATCACTATATAGAATGATACTTGAGAATACTATGGCGAGGACATATGTTAACAACGATGAACCCCGCTCTTTCACATGTTGGATGTGGTGAGCCACACACAATTCTGTCGCTATTTCTATGGCAAGTGCTCGGACGATCGACATTCCTTGCTTCTGCCAGGTCTGACCTTCCAGGCTAGGACCCGCCGTGACACTTACAGAGTAGCAAACTACTCACATTCCCTCCGTATTCCATCGTTTAGAAGAAAGTGACACTCAAACAGCTTCTTCCTGCTCAAGAAAATGTTTACTCAATCATTACAATCTTAACCTGTTCAAGTTTAGAGTCAACCGTTATTTGCCACTCCTATATGGATATAAACTACACTTTAAATAAACCCTCTACCTCGAGGGGCCTTCGGTCCTAGTACAGGGTTGACCTTATTGTTAAAAAAAAGTAATAATGGAAACAAAAGGAAACTTTTAGTTACAATCGGAGACCAAAAGTTGAAATATCTGGGAAACATGAGATAAGAAGGTTTGGAAAATTTGATATTCCTAGGACATATTGAAGGTAAAAGGGGTCAGAGGTCAAAACTGAGCAACCTTCCTAACAATCTTGTGTAAATTGATAGCAAAAGAGGAACTTGTAATCATAATAAAGAATAGGAAGTTGTGGAGTGCTGCGACAGTAAGTAGTGTAGAGTTAAAGGGTATATGAAAGAATAATAAGCTTTAATAACGCTTTCACAAGTAATCTAATGTGGTTGCAGACCTTATATCTGAAACTTAAAAATTACGACCGCAATGAAAAATGTTTATATTCAGTTTAGAATCCATACAAAAGAATATTAAAAAAGGAATAAATAATAATTCGGTGACACAAAACGCTCATCTCGTTTCTAAATATCTTTCAATCATTTTTTATTTATTCTACTTGCATCTGAATCATCACGATTATGTTTCAATATTCCATCCCGAATAGTTTTCATAGCAATAATAGTAATATTGTCTTTCATTTTAAGAATCCTTTATAAATTGCTATAGCTTAAGAAATTAAATCCATCCTCCTACTCGAACGAATATTATATTGGATTCTGAGATTTAATAATCATGTTTTTTTTTTAAATTGAATTACAGGGGAACTTAGTATATTTACGATTGCAACTCCTTCTAAATGTTGGCATGTCGCAGTTTTAGAGACGGCATATCCTTGCTATTCATAATAACGATTCTCATCAATTAAATGCAAAATATGTTATCCGTAAGATTAGAATCTGTCGTTGCAGAAAACATCCCAAATGCGGGCGTTTTTGTCGAGATTTACTGAACTTCTGATTTCAATACCAGTTGTTTCCAAAATATCCCCATCAAAGTACTAACCAGGCACAGCGCTGCTTAACTTGGTTGATTAAACGAGAAACGATATTTTACCATGATTTATCCATATATAAATAATGCATTCTATTTAACAAATTAACCAATAACAGAGAAATGACAAAAGAGGATTTTAGAAGAAAACCTCCTAGGTTTATACAATTCAATGTTTTTGTTTGCCTAATATTAAGAGGTGAGAACGAAGAACATGTCTATATATGTTGTATTACAATGTTTATTGTTACTTTAACAATGATATTGATAAAGAGACTTTCAGTAACTAAAAAAAAAAAAACAGCTATGATTAAGTTTATCTCAGTGCAGTATTTCAAGCAATTAATTGGTGGAATGAATTTATTGGCTATATATGATAAGATCATTTGGTTTCAAGTTTTGGATAAGTGCTATACAGCAGTAGGGATTCATTAAATTATGGGATATAACTACGAGATATATAACTAATAATCCGCACTCACAGATTGTGGAGGTTGATGGATAATACTTCAGCGTTATAAAGTTTAATTAGTTTATCTACGTCTTGTGGAGGCTAGTGGTGATTTGTTTTATTTATTTGGCTTTGTTGACGAGTTTAGATTAAGATTGTAGTCGGTCTTGTTTAATTTTCTCAACCAACTCGGCCACGGGAAATAATATAAGCTTTAACGTATTTTACCAGTTAGACGAATACCAGTTATTCTGATATAGATAAAAATATATATATAATTAACTTATTGTGACACACACCGGTGGTCGCAGTCGCAGTCTAGCGCCAATACGTGACGTCTACTGGTCGCGACGTCAATATATGACACTGTGCCGTCGGCCCGTGGTCAACTCCCAGTGGCGGCGCGAAGCTGTAATGTTTCTTCCACCAGCGTTTGGTGGTGACTCGTTGTTGCTGCCACCAGCCTGTGTCCAGGTTGACATGCTCACTGCCAACGTCTGGTTACCGAAGCAATTACTTTGATCTCAAGTCTAACCTACCCACGTTGTGATTTTGATCTTAGGTAGACGAAATCAATCAGGCGTCGGGCCGTAGTGCAAGCTGAATCCGGGTTAAGGTGATACCGCACAAGCGTAAGTAAAAGAAAATAATAAAACAAACTCACGAGGTTCAAATATATTGAGAAATAACAATTATCTTTATCTATCCGTTGAATACAGGAGTGTGTTTCTCTCCCGGCCCGCTTCTATGGATTCGTGACACCTTTTGCGTTTCTTAAGCGAGTTATGGTATCTTAAGTCGTTCGTCAGTAAAAAAAACAAAAAAAAAAAAAAAAAAAAAACTTGCTTTTGGTAGGAAGACTAAGTCGAAAAGAAAGTGGAAATCTTTGGGTCAGCTTCTGCGAGGCAACATTCTCGAACTAACTCCAAACTCGAAGTGTCTGTTACTCCAAAGTCCCTGAAACTCTACCCCTGACTGCCTCGAGACGGTCGTTTATATGGACACCGACCAACTCCTGTGTGGGGGTCTGTCGTGGTTTGGGTTCTTTGACAATTCTCAATTCCCAACAAGAATTCTCTTTGTTCTTAGACCAGGAAAATTAATTACTTCCCATTTTTGGAAGATTAATCCCTTTCCATTTCGGGGTTTTCTCCCTCGTCCGTGAGGTAAGGTCGGAGGAGAGTTATCCTCCTAGACTCTTCCTCTCTCACATTGGTATCTCATACCAATCTCCTCAGTGCGTGTTAACAACTTCTTCGTCTTTCTCATACATTCACCTCCGCCTACCACCCATGCTACCTGTTGGCCAATGATCTCTCGGCAGTATGGGTGTGGCTAGACTGGCTCTCTTAGAATTTTGTTTACAAAAACCCATTTTTTTTATTTTCCTTCGGCCAAAACATTTACAAATCCCAGATTGCCGAATAATTCTTATCACATCTTGATTTTGAGGACACTCAGATCGACTTAGTCAATTTTTAACTGGGTGGTCGTGTTTACCTGATAATT
>CAHIKZ030004884.1:2330000-2347500 GCA_903632075.3 Acanthosepion pharaonis
GAAAAGGCGTATCTCGTGGAAGTTAAAAAAGAAATTTACCCTGGTTGAGGAAATAAAGGGTTCGGTTCGTAATTCCAACGTATATCACCCGAAGAAGGCCGGAGAGTACAACTGCCGAAATGTCGTCAATATGACAATAAAGATGAGGGCAACAGTCCGAATAATGTAACTAGGGTAAATATTTACTTTGCCGTTAGACTGTAGTGATTGAAAATAAAGATAATTATATTTTTGATAAATTAAATTTTAAAACCTTAATTTAGATTTGTTTTCATATTCCTATAAAGCATAATTACATTGTGATTTTTTAATTTGTGGATATGAGTTTCCGCAGTAAAATATAATTGCTACAAGTCGCATTTTATTGTTTACTTTTCGATAATTAACAGATCGAATACAAACTTTTTCAATATTTTCAAGTGCTCGGTGATTTATGTGTTTTAACATTCATAGCATTAAGATTTAATTATTATGGTTTGTTCATAAGATTTGAAATAATTTACGAATTTTGGAGAAGCATAGATTAAATTATACAACTCTGTGATATGAGCAGAAGCAGAAATAACGTCGTTTACGTGGAGTCTTCAATGATTATAATATTATTGATTTAAGATAAAAAGATCAAAAGAAAAAAAGAGTAGAATTTACATATATATGCATGGATACATACACTTTTATCAAATCAGAATATATGTTGCAAGAATACATATATGTATACAAGCACACATACATGTATATCATGAATTATAATCAAAATGATTCAAATGGCGATACGAAAAAGTAAGAATACAATTAATAGGGAAATAACCGTAGAAATCAACAACAGTTAAAAATGATATACAGTGAGGTGGGGGGGACCAATATTCCTATACATACATTTTTAATTTATTGCATTTACAACTAACGAATAAACATTTTTTCATATAATTAACTGTAAACAGATGCATAATAACTAAATATACATAGAAAACAGAAAAAAGAGGTTTGTTTTAATAGAAATAAATCCCATTTATCCATTTTAATAGGTGAAAAAAGTATTCGCACAATACAAAAAGAATATATAATCTTCATTTAATAATTTGTAGAATAGACATTAATTACTTCTACGGAAACCAATCTATTCTTTGCAAATTTTACTTGGTATTTTGTTCCATTCTTCGCATATGCTCTTCAGATCCGTGATGTTTCTTGGATCTCTCGATTGGATTTGAATTTTCAAATAACGCCACAGATTCCCGATTCAGGATATTTACATTATTTTCAGCAAGCCATTTTCTTCATTGATTTTTCAGTGTGCTTAGGATCATTATCTTGTTAGAAGATCCAATCAGAAGGAAGTTCAAGATTTTCAACCGAAATCATTAAATTTGCTCTCAAAATATTTGATTTCATTCTACCATCTATTACTGATATATTGCCAGTACCTTTTGCAGAAAATCATCCCCAAACCATGATGCTGCCACCACCAAATTTCACTGTTGGAACTGTGTTCTTTTGTTTGAAGGCATCGCCATTTTCCCTCCCTATATGATTATACTAGAATTACGTCCAAACAAACTTAATTTTAGTTCCGTCTGTCCATAATATTCTTTCCTAAAACGATTTTTACTTATGCTTATGCTCACAAACGAATTCCAACCTGGCATCTCTTTTCAATAACATTTGAGTTTTCCGTGGGGAGCGTGACTTTAGATTGTTCCTATGAATTTAATTGCTTATTGTCTGTTTAATGACACAGATTCCTGATGAAAACAAATCATCCTGCAGCTATTGATGAGTAAGCCTTGGATTTTGTTTAATTTGACGCAATAATTTCCTCGAAGATCTTGCAGTAATCTTCTGTGGAGCACCTGTTCTTCTTTGGTTTTGAATAGTTTTGAGTTTTTTATACTTTGCAATGGATGAACTAATGGTAATAAATTGAATATTCAGGTTGTCTGATATTTTTCTGTAACTTTTACCTTTTTTCCAACGCTTTACAATAAGTACTTTGTGCGAATTTGTCAATTCTTTAACTCTTGCTATGATGATAACCTTCTTGCACGAATATCAATTACAGAATTTCTGTTTGTATTTTTTAGACTAACGATAACTACTGATAACATTACTGGAACATCCTAGAATATTCCACTTGAATAATCTACAGTATTAAAGCAATTTAAAATCTGAAATTTGCATTGAACAAATACTTTTTTCACCCATTAATATGGATAAATGGGATTTATTTCTGTTAAATCAATTTTCCCTGTTTTTTTATGCAAATTTAGTTATTATGCATCTGTGTACAGTTAATTATATGAAAAGTATGTTTATTCATTAGTTGGAAATACAATAAATTAAAAATTTGTATTTGTATCAATATTTGTTTCCGCTCACTGTAAGTAACAAAACAAACAAAAAGAAAGAACTTCATTGACTTTAATAGATTGATAAAAACCAATAAACAATCTATTTTTGTAAACAAAAAATAATATAGTTTTATATTAATGACGATTTTATATGAGGTAACTAAGTGATACGAAAATATACTATAGGATCGCTTTCGTTTTTGCTTATTTCTCTCTTTCCCTAGTAAAACATAAATATGTTAACGAAAATGAAAACTCATTAAATACAAAAGAATAAAACAATCTTCATCTGTCAATTTGCCGTAGAGTGAACGTAAATCATCTCCGGACACAGAAAGAAGAAAAGGAAATACAAATTTGGACATACAAGTTTATCGCTGTCGAATAGAAAACATTAGAAATATATGAATGAAACAAGCACGGAAAAAAATGGTATGCAAATAAAAAAGATGAATCTCGGAAAAAGTTGAAATTTCTAGGGCACATAATGAGGAAAGAGGGCTTAGAAATGTGATAATCACAGATTGAAGGCGAGAGGGACAGAGGAAGGCAACATGTCGCTTACCTAGCGAGTTTGAGTAAACAGATAGCGGAGCCATGTTTAGGAGAGAAAACGAAAAACAAAATTTGATAAGAGCTACAAAGGACAAGAAATTGTGGAGAGACATGATCGCCTAAAACCTCAAGTGACACGACACATAGAAGAATAAGACGCTATGTCTCTATAAAGTAAATTTCCAGAAATAAACATAGGATCTTGATTAAAATGACAATCGATAAATTTATTAGTGAATGCCATGATTATTTTCGTGAACTGCTATGTAATATCTAATATGTATATCTAATATATATATATATATATATATATATATATATATATATATATCTTATATATATATATATATGTGTGTGTGTGTGTGTGTGTGTGTGTGTGTGTGTGTGTGTGTGTGTGTGTGTGTGTGTGTGTCTGTATGTTTATATGTTGGATCAGATTCCCTACATTTTTCAACCGATTTCAACAAAACTTCACAGGACTGCGTAAAATTACCTTGCGGTGTTCTGACAGCGCCCAAAATTGGAAAAACACAATTGTTTTTGGTCGAAATCAATTTGAAAACACGATAAAACACGATTCTGTCCCCAGATTGAAAGGGGGACAACTCATATCGAGTTATACTTATAAAACCCAGGTTGTGTGTGTTTGTTTATATATGGGATCGGATTTCCTACATTTTTCAACCGATTTCAACAAAACTTCACTTTTTTTGGCAGGTAGTGTTTCTTATTGCCTTGCACACTTTTTTCTTTATTTTTACAT
Source organism: Acanthosepion pharaonis (assembly GCA_903632075.3). Taxonomy (NCBI): domain Eukaryota; kingdom Metazoa; phylum Mollusca; class Cephalopoda; order Sepiida; family Sepiidae; genus Acanthosepion; species Acanthosepion pharaonis. The sequence goes on from CAHIKZ030004884.1 coordinate 2,333,667, forward strand.
TCAGAATGCTTTAAAAATTCCATTTACAAGACAATTGTTTATAATAAAATTCTATTCAATCGATAGACTCATAACGATTGAAAACAATATTTTTGTTTGAGTTTAGGTTTGACCAATTCGTAAAAAGAAAACAAAAAAAAAAAAAACTAATTAACACATGCGTGTCCGTCAACCTTAAACACTAATCTTTGTCAATTTTATTTTTCAGTCTTTATGATGGTCGATACTTAATCTATCTGTTACTGTTACATCCGCGGGAAACGCCGGGCTCTACTGCTAGTATATATATATTTCGATTATAGGTGCAGTTCAATTTATAATTACATGAATCATTCATACAAAAACCTCTATATTTGTTTTTTGTATGAATAATCCATGTAATTATATATATATATATATATATATATATATATATATATATATATATATATATATATATATATATATATATCTCCTATATGGCAGTAAATGCTGGATAATTCCTTCAAGAAAAAATAGAATTGAATTGACAATGTGATTTTATCAACGGATACTGATTATAACATGAAAATGTGAACGATGACGTCTTAAGGAAAGTTAAAGAAAAAAGGACTCTTGTAATTAAAAAAAAAAGTAGTTAAGATTTCTAGAACACATAATGAAAAAAGTGAACCTTGAGAATGTAATATTCACAGGATATTGAAGGCTCGAGAAGTAGTGGATTGTGTTCAGAATCTACTTAACTCGTTTGTGAAAAAGGAACAAAGGGACACAGTAAGAAATCAAAATTTACTTTACAAAGGTTAGGAAGTTATGCAGAACCATGATCAATCGCGCCTTAAACGAAAAGGTTCATTGAATTGGCAAAGTCCTAAATTAGTTAAAATTAATAAAATAAAAAATAAAAGGATTCGTAATTGTCATTAATAGATTACTTTATATAAAATTAGAAAGATTGCAAATTGTTTCGATCCGAAAAAATGAAATAAATATAACTGAACATATTATAAAAATATTAATTTGGATTTGCCAGTCGGATAAATAATTACCTTTGTTAATCTTAACTTTGCGCAGAAGAAACGATGTCTATTTTCGTGAGCTTTTAAAGAGTTGCATGCGTAAAGCTTTGCTGGTTTGTTTTGTTTTTTAAATATCGATTCAAGTTAAGAATATATTTCTAGCCAATTGGTTTAACTTTCTTTTCGACGTACTTTTTTTTAATCTTCATCTTGTCTGTCATCACGCTCATTGAGCATTTTGTAGATATATTAAAATAGAAGATAGAATGAGAAAAAGAACATGGCGGTGTCCGCTATATTCCAGTTATGCAATAGAATGAAAGGATTTTAACGAGAAATAATCAGATTAGCAGGGCTTTGTCGTGCTTATCTAAAAGCAGTCAACTACAAAAAGAAACCCAAAATGGTTACTTTCGTCCAGAAATACATTCAAGGAAAATAGCACCGACGTTAAGAAATTTAAGAAAAATGTTTAAAAGTTAACATGCTATACTATTTACATTGCTCGGGCTATTTTCTTCAACTTTCTTGTCATATTCACGACATTTCCACCGTTGTACGTTCCTGCCTTCTTCAGGTGATATACGTTGGAATTTTGAACCGTTACAACGATAAAGATGAGGACAAAAGTTTGAACAATGTAAATAGTGTAAATAGTTATAATACCCCATCTCAAAAATATAGACAGAAGAAAACATTGTGTTAACATTTGCTTGGCACATACTGACATAGGTCTTCGTATGTAAACTCCCAGTGGAGTAGAGTGAAGTATCGGGCTACAGGATCATCATGCTACGTGTTGCTGTGTGGTTTTTGTAGCAAGTAAGTTTTTTTTTACGAGGTAGTTTTGCTAACCCCATAACCTGGTGTTTTTGTTCTAGATTGGATGGCAATCAAAGCTAGAGAACCAAGTTTACCTTGTTATTAACCTACATCGATCGCTTCCGACCTTTTCAATAGTATTTGTTCAAAAGCGAACGCAACAACCCCAGCTGAAATTTGAACTCTCAGTGACGATAACCGCTATCCTACATGAGCACACTTCCTCTTTTAATTTGTGGAAGAACAAAGAGTAATAGCTCTCGTTCAGGAAATTTAGAGAATTTTCTAAAATCTTTTTCAAGTCAATCGATTACGCCTTGCTGGTTTATATTGTAGAAAGAAATATATGCATGATATTGAATATATACTATAAATCGATGATGAGAAAATACAAAGAAAAATCTATTCGTAACAAATTTATCCAAATAGATGAGTAAAACCCAAATTATTGTTCATAGAGGCAATGACCACTTTTAATCGTCCTAAAAACGTACACTTTGAAAGGCTGGAACACGTCTGTTTTTATAACACTATCACAAGATGGAGGCACGGTGGAGTAATGGATAGCGGCTCGGATTGAGGTAATTGGAGAGCCGAGATCGAATTCCAGTCGAATCCATTACATTCACTTATGTGGGAAAGGTATGAATCCTTTTCTTCTCCCCCCGCCAGCTATGGATAAATAGCAGGACTGACCGGATTCTATAGGCTTGGATGGCAACTGGTCTACCGCAGAAAGAAATGGAAACCAGCTGCGGGAACAATCTGCCTTGTCAGTCATCTATCAAAAGATACATGATCGCCTAAGCGTGTATCCCGCATGGCACATAACTGACTGATCACATCGATTCCCTTCTGCGAATTCATAGCAAAATGAACTGATCTCTAACCTCACACGGACTTTTGAAAAGCTGATCAAAAAACACTATATATATATATATATATATATATATATATAAATAAAGAACAGTAAGATATATAATCCAGTGTTCTTATAGGTATTTTTATTTTTACAAAATAGTGCTCAATGTAAATATACAGAGCATTAATATTATAAATTAATTGATTTAAAATATGTTTTTTTTCGCTACACAGTTCTAACCATGTTTCAAAAATGGAAGCTGAAAGCTTCGAATGTAATTTTGTAATTAAATTAAAGACATTAGTTCCATTTCATCCTCAAGCGAATTTTGGAGTAACTTTTAAAATTACTGGGTTTTAAAGACACAGCAAAAATCATAATTCACGTTTCCAAGGATACAGAGAAATCCAATTCAACCAGACAAGAGGTGTTTGCGTGTTCATTATGGCTGTATTTTGATGTATCAGTTATTAGTTACGTTTTGGTAGGGGTAGGGATGTATTTTTCAATGAAATCTGCCATCCGTTAAATGCATGTCGTCTGGATTTTTTTTAAATTTATTGTTAACGGCAAAAATTCTTACGGCATTTTTTTCTATTTGTTTACCTAAAGGTTTTGCGGGGGGTGTTTAGGTGAGAATACGTTTAATTTAACTACGATTTGAAAAATATTTTCACTTTTAATTTGTAATAAATGTATTAGAATCACTTACATTATATATATATATATATATATATATATATATATATATATATATATACTTTTAATTTATAATAAATGTATTAGAATTTGTATCATTATATATATATATATATATATATATATATATATATATATATATATATATATATATATATATATATTTCAGATAAACAAGCGTCATTTTAAGAAATATGACTCTTCCAAATATGAAACTTCTGACTGATACAATAATAGAAGAACAGAGAGTTGATATATGAAATAAAGTTGTCAGCATTGCTCCGTTGTAATGCATCTTTCTCTAGTATGTACATTTATAATGGCTGGCTACTCGTTTCATCGGATGTCATCTGCTAAAATGAAAGTTAATCTCTGCTATACGCTCCTTATCGGGCATATTGTGTTAGTCCAATGTCAACAGACCCAACCTTTGATTAATAATGTTACTATACCGAGCAGATCTGATAGCGCGTTTGATTGGTTGAGCCAAACCAGTACTCTCACACATTCGGCCACGATGGCTTGTGACTTCGTGCAAGCCCAACCATCTTCCGCTTTCGAACAGCTTCATATACCACATTTCCCAAGGTTTGGTCAATCCACGATCTGGTTTTCAGACAAATTCCTATGGCGGGATCCTATTCACCTCCTTGACGAACTGACCACGGTGACATTTAAACCGCGTCTCAACTTTGGAACTATCTAACCATGCGTCTCCTAGCTGAAACATACAAGTAAACATATATTGTATGATATGTAAATAGGAATAAATTATAAAGAAAATTCAACAGAAACAATGAGACAAAAAACGGAAAAATATTATACAGCAAGAATCCAATCAGAATTAGGGATACCGTTAGAGGCCAATGACCACGATAATGACCTTCAATGAGGCATTGCTTTTATAGGACTACTAGCTGGTATCTCTCGCGACGACTTGGTAGTTCAATGGATTTAAAAACTGCAGTTTTTGGAAGACGCAAGTGTCATGATTTTGAAACTCCGTGCTTTGAATTTCCCATCTTCCATCGACAGTGACATTTCAAAATATTCTCATTCTTTTCGTTTGAATTTCGCATCTTCAGGTATTTGTCTAATATACATAAGAGGTACACCTGAAAATATTCATAGGATCATTGTTTCATTTAACATCTGGACGGTATTCAAAATATATTCAACCCCTTGGTGTTATCTCACCCTCAAGACAACATGACCAAGAAATATATGTATATTCTATCGTATATATTGTTGGAAGGAATACCATGTTGAGTGAAGAGTCGACTTATTCCGATGAGAGAGATTTTCATCATCCATAGTTGATCATATAGAAAGCGGATGACATTAGACATAAATACGTATGAAATAAATCTATTCGAAAACAACGCTGTGGGATAAGACAACAGAAAACTGCATAAATTTAACTCTGACAACCTCCTAATTAAAAACTAGCCTATAGATAAAATAGCTGAGATTCTTTAAGATCGGAAAGACACATAAACTTATTTCCATTGAGACAACAAGACTATGGTACCACTAAATTGTTTCTTAAAACATGATTGATTCCTGTCAATTCAATGTCTGGATCGGGTTGTATGCAAACGATCTATAACACAAAAATAGCAAAATAAAAAAATAAATAAAATGAAAAAAGGAACAAAGGCAAAAATAAACTGATACGAGTTTTTCACTATGTATAGACTTTGGTTGGTTGGCTGAAATTGTTTAGTGACATATCAACTTCTATGGATTATTTAATGCCAAAATCTAAATATTTTGTATTTTTCATTTTTTTCTTTTCAGATAACAATGGTTTCAGTTATACAATTCTTAATAATTAACCCATAACTGGGGAAAGGAGTGGTGGATTCATACCTTTCGCAATGGTATATTTGCGTGTAGGTGAATATAACAAACCCATCTGAAATTCGAACTCGGCTCTCCGATTAACAATTCCGAGCCATTATCCATTAAACCATCAACACATCCAAGGTTACAACACCTGGTATTTCCAAGCAGTTTCCCATCTAGGAAATAACCAGACTCGACGTTTCTTAACTTCGGTAATCAATTAAACATAGAAAGTGGAAGGAGAAAAATCTAACCATTCCTTGGATTAAAAAGAATCGGTTCAAAATTCCGAGAAAGCAAGACAGACATCTGAAAAATCCCGGAAAGGAACACCAATCGAAACATTATAATCTATAACAACCAATACGAGTACAAGTAGCTTGAATATAAAGGACTGTTTAATATAAGCCAGTTGTCATGTTGCTATTTTTTTTTTTTTACAAAGAAGTAAAAGATGAATAAAATTTCTTAAACAAGCCATAAAGTTTATATCAGCCTAAGAGGGCTTATGAAACAGTTTTAAAAAATCTTTGATTTTATTGCTTCCTCTACATTTTTGTAACACCTCTACTTCAAAACCGGTCAGCCATAAGTATTTGCCTAATAGTTTCCCTATTCAAATACAATTTGCGCAAATTGCTCTGAAATGACGCTAATAAAACATGTATTATTATTGATTATACAGACACTTTATATAAATGATCTCATTAAGTATAAACGGAAACCCCAGAATTTTATTAAAAGAAAATTCTTTAGGCAGAATTAAAAAATGAAGGGAATAAAGTCAGGTTAACGATATATATATATAATAATATATATATATATATATATATATATATATATATATATATATATATATATATATATATATATATATATATATATATATATATATATATATAAAAACGGTTTTCATTTTTGTATCGTGAATGCGAGATTGTGTAATTGAGCTGAGAATATTCTATATTCATATCTATCCAAACTGGTCATTATTACTGAAAATTTATATAGCATAGTTTTGTCCCAAAAGAATATTGGCAGAGCAAACTAAAATAGAATTGTTGATAAATAGAACATTTTACGAATGGGTAAGACAAAATATCTCTCAGTTACTTTTCGATACAAGAGTGTTTTACAAGAATGAAATACAATTTCTCATAGAAAGTTGAATGCTACGTATAATAATAAAAGTGATAATTATGCAACTTGTGGTATTACCCCATTTTGTCTAGCTGTGGGGAGGTACTGTATAAAACAGTATAAAAGGAAAGGCCACAAACATTTTTTTTCCTCTAACTTCACCCACAGGATGCCATAGTGACAGGATGCATCACATTTTCCCTCCAGGTGTGCAGGAGAGGTTCATACGGTTATAAAGATCAACTAATAATAAATGAAAGGATCCTGGAAAATTGCAGGAAAAACAGAAATCTCACCACAGCTTGGATAGATTACCGTAAATACTTTGAGAGTGTACTACACTATTAGATCCTCAAGGCTTTGAAAATGTACAGTCTCCTCGGTGATAGCAAGAAACTGTGGAGAACGACATTATACCTAAATCACAGCTAAAGGTACTGCCACTTCTAATTTTTTGAATATCCGACGAGGAATCTTTTAAGGAGACTCTCTGTCACCTCTTCTGCATTGTCTGTTCACTACCCATCTTTCATATGAGCTAATCAGTAATAACTATGGATATAAAGTAAAAGAAAATAGGAAAGTATTTAATCATCTATTCTTCATGGATGATATCAAACTCTTTAGCAAAGACGACAATGAGGAGAAGTGTATACTTGATACTTTGTTTCAGAATGTCTTGCTTAAATCGATTTCCTTTAATCATTTGTCTGCCTTTTATTGCCATGATTGTTGAATTTGGAGATTCAGAAAATAATCTGCCCCACTGAAATTAACTTTTTCAGCGAATCAAATCTTTATTAATTTAAAATCATATTAAAGGTACGGCCAGCACGAATAGAGACTCGAGGCCTATTTGGAGATATATTATGTTCGTGAATCAGTTCCAAAGTCTGTCTTTTTCAAAAGTAGAGATCGGGTACATAGAAAGCAATTTTATTTTAATTAAAACATAGAAAACATTTGTACACATGAAAATACAGGTCTTATAATAGAATGTTTTAGCTGATGTGAATATGCAGTGGTCCAAGAAAGAAATGTCCACCAGCGAGTCAAGTTAAATTGAATTGGGCGAATGTTCTGTTGTCTATGGAATACGCAGAATTTCAAGAAAGTGTCAATGATAAATAGTCGTTAAAAATAAAGAAGTGGTATGGAATTTTACATTTGCTTTACAATATCCAACGACTTTACACATAAATGCTCACAGTTGAGCCATCATCTGATAAAACCTGAGAGTGAATTGGTCCAATACTTTGTCTGTTTTAAAACATGTAGCGGACTATGAAGCAACCGATGAAAAGTTAATGTGCAAAATGTCCCTAAGATAAGCCACATTTTTCTATTTGTTTTATTACATACAAAGGACCAGGAAAGAAGCCGCCACTATTGATGGAATCGATAAAATGACTCGGGGGCGGGGATTGGCGAAATATTATCTTTGCGTTGAATTTGAATGTTGGCAGGAATAAATTCTGCCGTATAGCCAGAGAGAACTGGCTGAATGGTCTTTTGGATTTAAAATATGGAGTTGTCCGAGAGAGAAATTCCACACCGGAGAAATAGCTAAATGTTCCCTCTGCTTTTGAACATGTAGGGTTTTAAAAAAAGAAGTAAACTCCATTTAGCAGCAAAGTTTTGAAATGATAAAAAAAATGAACAAATGTTCAAAATTTTACTTTAAAATCATCGAAAGTTAAAGAGTAAAAACACTAAAAGAACCTGAGAGAGAATAGGTAGAATGCTCCACCTCCTTTTGTATATTCAGACATCCATGGAATCAAACTCCAACATGATGGTATCTGATTAAAATGTTCTGAGAGAAACGTTTGCATGACATTTCTCTGCGGGATATATTGTTACAATGGAGTAATAATAAAAGTTGTAAAACATTAATGGACCCTTTTATTCCCATATAAGCTTATAATGGATGTTTATCCGTTATAGCGCTAGTGATACGACACTGATAAGGAATCATATTCCAAATGGAAACTTACTATCGTCGACTGTTGGATCCATACAAAATGAATTGCATGATATCGAAAATTAGCGTTAAACATTGCAAAAGAAAATCTGTTCCTCGACAGTAAAAGAAATCTTTACTCACATATAAAAATACGAACTGATAAAAAAATTGTATGATGCTATTTTCAGGACTATTTGTTTCGTATTTGTCACAGGGCAATTGTAAATTTAAGCGTTTGAAATAATATAAAGAGGTACTCGAATATTTGATCGATGTCAAATAAGCAAAACGTGATTAGCTGTACTTTTATATACAGTTCACATCCACATCAGACATTCTTCTTAAATATATAAATAACTCATAAAAATACGTTTTAATTGTGTTTTTAAATAATCAGATGTTTTATGCTAATCTTTACAAACATGGGACGAATCTAATACACTTGCAAAATCCAGAATGCTCATTTTATCTCAATTATACGTACAATTAAAAATCAAAATATAGATCTTTTTCTTTTAGCTGCTATTGTCGATAAGCTAGTTTAAAATAAATATGAAAACCATAATGTGACATAAGTTTGCTTTAAAAATCGAAGATAAGTGTCTTCCGAATCGGGAAATTGAGTGACCGTTTCCAGGGAAACCATGAACTTTGCAGATATCTCTCTAGTCACACACGCAAAAAGGCGAAATCGTTTTTAAAGGCGACTAAGAGAGGAATTATGATCGTTATCATATCGGTAGCTGATGCTGACCTGATGCTGACATAAGTAAGAAATTCGGATAGAGATTTTCTTTCCTCAGAATTACTTCTGTAAGGACAATAATGTTGACCACTATGTCTATTATCTTTTATAACATTTTGTGACTGTTTATGCCTTACTATTCATCATATATTTTCATGTCTCCAGTTATTTTTGAAGCTGAGTTCATTGCCTGCAGCATATAAAGAGGGAGGGGGATTATAATATAGAATGGAATTTAATGTATTGGAAATAAATCCGATAAATATTTTTTTGTAAATAGGAAGAAAACTCTGGAGATGTAAGGAGAAAACATTTTATTTTCTTTTATCTTGTCTCTTTTTTTATTACCTGCTTTGTTTTTTTTTTAGAAATAATTATTTTCGGTGTCTTTTCTTTGTTTGAATATTTTAATAGAACAACTATGGTTCAAGTCGGTGAGAAATGGATATTTAAAAAAAAAAATCGGAGCCAAAGCGATCGACAAACAAAAGCAGATAAGATAGATAACAGATGTGTCAAAAAGACATATTCAATGAAGAATTTAAAGGAGAGGCAAATAGAGGCGAAGAAAAAAAATAAGTAAGAATAAGGTTGAGCAGACAGAATAAATAACAGAAACAATACAAACTGGTGGATAGAAAAAGAAAGAATTCATAGTCAAATGGAAGAAGAAGATAAATTGATAAAGGACAATAGGAAATAAGATCAGTTATAAAGATGAATTAACAAGAAATCAAGGAGAATACTGCAAAGACGAATAATGAAGATAAACATACAAAAAGATGGCGTCATCGAGGAATAACGACTTCGTTAACATTTGTTGTCTTGTGATATTACTAAAGCTTAACGATGGCATTCAAAGAAAAAATGAAAAGGTATTAACAATAGGAAAAATGTAAACAGACATATATTCATACTTTTTCTTGATTTTTAGAGTTAGATTTGAAGAAACGCCGCTGACAGATTGGGAAAAAAAACTGATAAGATTCAACCAGCGACAATATGCTCTACAGAACGAAAACAGACATAACTACAAGATTTTCTCTTTTGAGGGGAGAAATATTGTGCTGTCTTTGTGAAACTCTATTCTTTTGTCTCTTGACGGTTTGGGATTTTTATCATGGTCTTTTCAAACGAAAATGTAAAGAAAAATGATATGTTGACCGCGGTAAAGAAATAGAGAAACGAACGTATCGGACGAGGACTTAGCTTTTGATATGAGTGCAGCTTCATGTAAAAATCGACGATATATATTTGCTTAATCTTGTGTAGAAAACAAAAAGTAAACACATTATTAAAAAAAAACAAAAACAAAACAGAACCTAGATAAAAATGTAATATTTTCTGTTGGGGGTTTATATCAGATGTCTGCGTGTGCCTTTGTACGCACTCATGAACACATCCACAGACACACGCACAATATAAGATATTTATGAAAATCAATAAAAATAGTATTAACCAAACTATGCCGAGAAACATTTTCATGTTGTATTTATTTGTATTTCTAAAGATATTATGGGAATTTCAGATTATAATATCTGTTTTTATTAGAAATATTTAAAATAACTTATTTATTAATGTGGTATTTTATTATGCAACTTGGATACTTTCCTCATTTGTATATAACCATATATAATAATATAGTTATTTATATTTATTTGTCAAAAATATGATTGCATATGAATATAAAATATAACTTCAAAAGAGAAATAATATGGGTAACACAAGCAATTGTGTAAAAAGTTGAACAGAGATCACAAAAATTAATAAATTATGAATAAATTGAAAACATTAAAGAAACAGTTTAAAGAATGATATAAAAAGAAATTTAAGAAAAAATGAAACGATTAATAAATCAGAAAGGGGAATTAACAAGTAGAAAATATTTGAATATGTTATTGCAAATGTAAATTGAAAAGATGCATTGGCTAAGAACATAAAAATAAACTAATTATTAATTTCAGTAGATATCATGAAGAGAATGTATAAGTTTGAAACTGAAATAAACGAAAACTGATTTGTCGACGGTAAATTTAGTGAGGAATCAGATTTTATATAGAATGAATGTGATGATCTTAAAAGATAAATAATGAATGTGATGATCTTAAAAGATAACAGGTGGATTTATGGTTAGGGTTAGTCGTGTAGATATTGAAAATATTGTTCTCTTCAAAATTAATGATGTTGCCAAGATAAAGGAAGAAAATTACACATTTTGAAATGATTTAAAAAGTAGCAAGAATGCAAATAACCTCCAGCCTCTCTTGGCATTAATCCGATAGAAAATTTATGGTCTATCTTTAAAAGAGATCTTTATGATAATGGAAAACAATATTCAAGGAAGTAAGACAACAGGAGAAACAAGTAATTTTAAAATCAAAAGAGTAGAAAAAAGTGAAAATTAAATTGATGAAAGACTAATGAGAAATACAACGATTCGAATATTAAGATGAACAATAACAATTGATAGGTTATAAACATTTTATTATTCAATATATTTCTGTGGTCTAATCTCGTTTGAATTTACTTATTAAGATTTATCTTGCATTTAGTTTGTATGATAAAACTTTGCTCTTTAAATAAATTATTAACAATTAGCAGTACACGCGAAAATTTCATGTCTTTACATGAATTTTTGAATGAATCACAATTCTTAATTTAATGATTGAATAAGCCTCTTGCGAGTTTCATGACCCTAAAATAACCGTAGAAATTCCCCCAATTAGATCGTTAAATATTTGAGCTTAATAACTTTAGTTAAATATTGGTTCCATATCATCATTTAAAGAATTACGAAGCCAAAAAATAAAAAAAGTAAAATGTAAATATCTTGGAAGTGTTTTAACAGGTGGCGGAAAGTTCGACACTGGAATTCGAAGGCGCAGTGGATAGCTAAAGATGCCTTCCAAAAGCTAAGCAAAGTATTACGAAACAGAAACCTTTCGTTAATAACAAAGAAAATAGTATTGAATTGTTACGAGATATCTGTCCTCCTATACTGCAGTGACTGCTGGAAAATCTGCTCACAGACGAAGAAGTAACTTGAAGCAAAATAAACGGGCGGGCCGCTCAGAACATCATGGACCGAACATGGGAACAATAATGAAGTTTTAGAGAAAATGAAAACAAAAAGGATACTTATGCTTAACATCAGAAAGAGAGGGTTGGAAAATCGAATACTCACAGGACAGATTGAAGGCAAGCGGAAAAGAGGCAGACAACGCAAAAACATTCCTAGCTAGTTTGAGTAAATGGATGGGGGAACAAGGTTGAGGAGTGAGCTACAAAGGACAGGAAACTGTGGAGTGCTGTGATCACCTACGTCCTGAAGGGACTCAACGTTTAAGAAGAACGTTTCGGCCGTTGTACGCTCCGGCCTTCTTCAGGTGGTTGGAATGTCCTTGGCACAGTGGATAAAGGCGTTAAATCCAGTGACATGACCCAAAGAGTGTGAGTTCAATACCTGGTTAAGTCAGTGTACAACTTAGAGAGGGGAATTAACAGGAGATAACTGATAACTGACATCCATTAGACATAGCACGTGGAACTAGAACAGTCTACCCCAGTGAGCGAAATAAAGGGTTCAGTTCGACATTCCAACAACCTGAGGAAGGCCGGAGCGTACAACGTTGTAACAAATATGCCGACATTAGTCCGAATAATGTAAATAGTGTACATAATATCTCGTCTCAGAAATATAGACAGATACAGAAGAAAAAGAGTATGACATAACTTACATATCCACTAACGGAGGAAAAAGAATAAATTTAATATATTCTTAAAAATTACAAATATTACAAACAGAAACTCCCACACACTATATTGGTCATATAATTATATTCGGAATCATTTTCTAACATCGATTGATTATTAATACCTATTTCATTTTGTAAATATTGATTTGTATCTTAAAAGCATATAATTGTATAGAAGGAGATAAGTGTTATTTTGGAAATTCTCTATTTTTTTTTCGTAGAAGGTGATATGTTTTCGTTCCAGTGTGCATTAAAATTGTCTGTATCTATATATTCGTGTCCATTCAACTATTCTTGGTTATCTTTTAGAATATATTTAATATGCCAGTCCTCCAGCTGAAAGTTATTTGATTTAGTTTTTCTTTTTGCATAATATATTTGTGTTGTTTATACGTATCTGTCTAATTTTGGTAATATGATGGACTTATATGCTATATTGATTAATTTATTGACACTATATGAAAATGACAAAAGATAGTTGAAAGCGCCGAAACATACGTACAGACAGATTTTTCACATAATGGAACGAAACATAACACACACAGACACACACACACACACACACACACACACACACACACACACACACACATATATATATATATATATATATATATATATATATATATACACACACACAAGCGCACAAATATGCTTATATGCTTTCTATTTTTTTTAATATACAATGCCCCTTCATAAACTAAGCGATAATGGCTTTCCACAGTATGATTTTTTCATTAATATATGTGAATTGTTGTGACTGGGAAAAATAGAAGGATTACGCTAAGTTTCAGACTATCAACGCTCCTACGACGTCGAATAGGGTGGTATACAGTCGTAACAAGGAAAATGGCTTTTTAAAATAAAATTTAAAGTATATTCGTCACGAAAAAATTCCTAGAAAATCCCTTCTTTCAATATGTTGAAAATATTTTCCCTGTAGATGATAATCTGCAGACGACATAATAAACATGTGGATACCTGTGTATAATGTTATCG
>CAHIKZ030004884.1:2350000-2410000 GCA_903632075.3 Acanthosepion pharaonis
AGGAAAGAAAGTAAAAATTTGGGAAAATACCAAGACTTGCCTGGGAGCTGAGAAAAGTGTGGGACATAAGGTTAGATTTGTACCTAAAATAGTCAGTGCACTTGGAAGGATGTCAATATGACAAGAATCGAGATTAGAAGAATTACATATTCGAGAAAGAATTGAAATTCTCCAAATCACAACATTGCTGGTATCTGCAAGACTTGCCAATATACAGGAGAGGTGTGAAGACTTATCGCCTAGTCTCCAGCGATAAGCACTCATACGAAGATACAAAGGCATGAAACAATAATAGACACTATGATCGGATATATAGGATATTGGCGACTTTATATTTTTTTTCCCACTTTCTGTCTGTTTTGTTCATTTTTGCAAAAAACTGCCTTAGTTATTTTCTTCTTTCTCTTCGTTGAACATGTTTGCATTTCTCTTATTGTTTGCTATTCCCGCAAGATACGAAGCTTTGCCTCTATTCCTGTAATTCTTTAGAGGCGATATAAATGAAGATTTATTTTCATTTCTCTCTCTTGCCCAAAAGGGATGAAAGCTGAAAATAGCCCATTGTCTACGGCATGCGTTCATATCATGTATCACGGTCTATGCAAGGATTTAACCCCAAAGGGCTGAGAGCAGAATATAACGGAACGAGGCTGAGTCGTATTAAAATAAACATGGTGGACATCAACAAGTAGGCAAACAATCATGAGATTTCTTATAAACTCTACGAATATTTCTTTGTTCTTGTTAATGTAACAGCAAAGCAAAACATAGCGCAATATATACAGGTGCAAAACCTGTATAATGTTTTAACTTGGAAAGTAAAACAATTTACATTTCAATAGAGTGACTATGGCTTCAGGAATTAAGTATTTTTAATACCATGTCCTTTCAGGATATAGGAATCTCTACAGAACCATGGATGAGAAATACGAGGGCTTTTGGGGAAAGCTAATAGAATAGTGTAATGTTGATTTCTCGAGGTTCTGAATTAAGATGTTGCAAACGAACAGTCTGCTATCTAAGTCATAGTCTATTCTGATATTTGTGTCGTAGATAGAGGAAGAAGGGATTGATTTATGCCTTTACGGAAGACATTAGTGCGAATTGGACACAACGGACTGGGTTAGAATTTTGACTAGGATCACCGAATCCACTTACTGCTCTGATAACAGTTACGTTACCTGCAGATCTTAAATGAAATACAATTTGACAAAAATATCTGTTTAACATGGGTATTAGTGATGTACCCATAACAACTGAAACAGAAAATATGTAAAAACAAAGATTTATATAACAATCAAAAATGCCTAAACCAAAGTGGTGTATATATTTACGAAGATACTGGGTAACGGGCTTGTGTGGTGTCACTTAATATCTAGCAATAATCATCAAATATCTTGTGTGAATATTCCATAATAATATTAGTGATGTTACCCGTAAAAGCTCAAAAGAATAAATAATGCTGAATTGTTTTGGTTTTTGTTTTTTTTTTAAATTCAATTAATAAACAGTAATGTAGAATGTATCGATATGTGCAATTTATTTACAGGTTACAAATTCAGTTTGCAAATATAATAGAAAATTTATTTAACTTTCGGGAAGCTTCAGAAAATGCAAGTGATAACATGACATGAAACAACAGCTGGAGGTTTGTGGACACAGAATTTTATTTATTTATCTCAGCTACTGTAATATGATATCAGTGAAGCACTGGCTTCAAATTTTAGTCATCCAATATTCTGTAAGCTGTTAACCTGGAACATCATATCTATTTATCACTTAACGTTATGAGAGCGTCCATTTTTGTTCTGAATCATAAATAACATTACAGTGTTGTAATATAACGATTGCATAAATCTGACTGTCACAAGCATTCAAAAATAACTTCCTAGAAATTTTGAATTCTTCATAGTGCATAATAGTATCACACATATTTTTGCCACGTAAGAGTTTAACCTTTATGCGTTATTAACTTTTTTATTTTTTCATTTAATTTTTATACATCTACTTTGTTTACCGTATTTCTTGGATAGTATGATTAATTTGTAATGACATGATCCTCAGTGAGTCGCGTCTCCGAGCTTCTTTGATGGAATAGAGCAAACAGTCGAATTTCCGAGACTGGAAACTGATGAAGAAGGGTGTCTTGTGGAAATAAATGACATCCCTTGCGTGTGTCAGCCTCCATCTGACCAAATCATGAAAGCACACACACACATATTATAACGATATATAATTTTGTATAATTTTATATATCAACAAATTGTATTTAGTATTTATTTACAGTTTGTCATATTATATATATATATATATATATATATATATATATATTCTCTTTTTCTAAACATAGGAAGTGTACACTGTTGGGGTTTTTAGTTTACCAATTTTCCTAGTCAATGTCCCAGCCCACAAGAAGTGTTGGGTGTCGAAACTGTTAACATTGCAGAAATGAAATAGACGAGTTGGTTTAAAATTCCGGTTAAAATGTTTGTGTTTCCTTTGGCATTTTGCTCTTGAGAACAGCAGATATGTCGTTCCTCTCACAAGCCACGAATTAATACTTGAGCTGAGTGAGCCCACAAATGCCTTTTATTGTAAACAGCCTATGACAACTCTTAATCCAAACACTGGAGAAGGAAACTTTACATCACTCCTTTATTTTTCTCGAGAACAATTTTGGAAGTTTATAGATATTAAAGAGTGGGGTAAGTTTCGTAGGGCTATAATCAATTCTTTTATCTCCTGTAAGGATATAACTGTTAAAGATAGTGAATAATTATTCATAACATTTCTCTAAATACGTCAATATTTTCATACATTGGTTCTATTTCTTGTACCTAAATTCATAAAAGCTATTTCCAGTACAATTTCACTTATGTATATACCGGCTATTTTAATTCCCTGGAATAATTTAGACCCGTGCTTATAAAAACATTTAAGAAGAAAAGAACAAATAATTTGTTTCTTGAATAGTAATATAATTCCCAGATTTTAGGAGCATAAATTGTTTTTGGAGGTCTTCCTTTTTACGTTTTCATTACTTTTGACATTATTATCATAGTTTAAATAAGAATTCAACTAAATGACTCAATTAAAAATATATTTAAAAAATGAATAAATAAATAGAGTATCAATTTCCAATCACCTGAATTGGTAAATTATGAGAACGAAAGAGAAAAAAGAAAAAGAGAATATCTTTATGCAGACGCATGAAATAATTTTAGAACACACATGCATAAATATACATAGATGGACAGAATTCTATAAATGCATATACCATCGTCTTTATAAATAGGCACACGCACAAACAAATGTATATATGTTATCGTTATAAACATTTGTTTAATGGGTGTACATAAAACTGATATTTATTCACTAAAATAACTTACAGTAATAAATGTCAGATTTCAAATAATGCATTAATTTTTAATACATTATGCAACTGTTGTGAGCAAGTAAATGGTTTAAATAATAAAGCAAGTATTACAGATATATCATATATTAAAATGTAAATACAACAGAAGAGTATTACACGTCTAGTGAGTGTGTGTTGGTTGACCAGCGTGCAATCTATTCGCCTGTTCCCACAAGGCCTTCTCTAATCTTATAGTAGGCGGAAGAGTCCAACAGACACTTTGGAGGAAGGACTCCACAACACCGCCCATTTCAGCCTGACTCCGTGCGGGGTCTTTTTTAAAATAATTTCCACGCAATACTTTGTATTCAACCAAATAAACACCCCCCCCCGCAAAAAAATCAGAAACCACCAATTTGAAAAAGCTATATACAAGAATTACATTCACAATTTTTTTTTAGTTTTACGACAAGCATTTTACGAGTTAACAACAATCCCTTTTTATTAAGGTCTCTATTCATTATTCCTAAATAATGAAAAATTGGATAAGTTTAATGGTAAATTATAATGTTAATAATTTCCAATAATCCAATGCGTATTGTGCTTTTTCTGTTAATTCAAAGTTCATAAGTGAGGAGATGTTTTTTTGTTTTTTTCTCATTCTGTTCTTTTTTCTGTAGACATGGTATGAAATGAAAAATGTTAAATATCTTTTTTCTTTTCGGGTTAACTTCTAAAGGTTCCGTAAATTTCCTTTTTTCTTTTGGGCCTTCTGAGCTCTGTGGTATTGGAAGCTCAAATGTGTCAAACACAACGTCCATAGTGTCATCTTCTATGGGATCCCTGTTGACTACGCTTTCATATCATTTTCTAATTTGGTTTACATGACGTTTGTTTATAAACTTCGGTCCCTGAACCATGTTACCAATTTGTCTGTTAATTCTTCCTATCTCCAAGTGAGCTTTATTATTCCCAAATACACGGAAAAAAAACCTTTTCACCGATCTTAAAATGCTTTTTAAGTACTTTCTTCCTATTTCCCGCTTTCGTTTCACTAGCAAGGAATTTGTCAAATGCCGATTTTATTTTCTTGGCAAACATGACCTCCGCTGGCGTTTTGGTAGATGGAGCACTGCTTTTAGGGGTTACACGATAGACCTGCAAAAACTGTTGCATAGCCGTATCGGTGGGAGTACCTCTCGCCTTCCTCAGTGCTCTCTTGAAAGGGACCACAAAACGATCTGCCTGTCCATTACTTCTTGAGTGATATGGCGCTGTGATAATATGTTCACTCAGGAATGACTGACAAAAATCCTAAAATTTACAGGATGTGAACTGTGTGGCATTGTCTGTTACGATACAGTCAACCACTCCGAAACGGGAATATAGCTCGTGCTTCTTACATTTCAATATTTCTGGCCACTTGGAATAACTGTCAACTACTACAAGGTGGTAAAAACCATCAAGTGGGTCAGCAAAATCAATGTGCAACCAAGGACGGTCGGTTTTAGGCCAGGGATTGAATTTTATCGGGATGCTTTAGCAGCCAAAGCACATCTTTTTCACGATCTTGCAGTGTTTTTAATATCCCTTTATTTATTTTCTGGTGCTGGCATATTCTTTATTGCCGTTGCCATATCTGAGTCGGAACGCCTTCCGTCTTTGTCAATTATTTGCCGCAAATACTTAATCCTCTCTAAGAAAGACTCACACTTCCCGTCTTTTAATTTGAATCCGTAATCCTGGATTCTCCTGAACACCTGCCAAACGTGCGGTTTGTGTTCCTCGATGCTCTCGCTTTTCATTAGGACATTATCGAAATAAGCCATCGCAAAATCCAGACCATTTAACATCGTGTCCATGACCTGTTGAAAAATGGAAGGAGCGATCTTAACCCCGAACGGAAGTCTTAAAAAATTGTATAAACCCTTGTGAGTGTTTATGCAAAGGAGCTTCGAGCATTCCTCGTCCACGGGTATTTCAAGATATGCGTCGCTTAAGTCGATCTTAGAGAAATATTTTCTTCCACTGAGCTTAGCGAATATCTCTTCTCTAAACTTTGAAGGGGATAACGGTGATCTTTTAGGGCGCTGTTCAGCCCCGTAGAGAAGTCAGCACATACACGAATTTCTTTGCTCTTTTACTTAATATAAACTGTGAGAGATGCCCATTCATTATATTCAACCTTTACCAGAACTCCCATTTCCTCAAGTCGATTCAATTCTTTGTCAATTTGATTTAACGAGGCAAATGGAACGTTACGTTTTTTCTTAAAAACTGGGTTTACGTCTGGCTTTAACACAAACTTAGCAGACATTTTTGTGCACTTTTCTAGTCCCCCACTGAAAACGTCGGGAATTTTTTTTTAAGTTCACCTTTCAACTTTTCTGCTTCGTCAGTCAAGTTTTCGACTTTTTGACATAATGACTTAATAGGCATATCCCAATGGTGAAACTGTTCTAACCAATCAGTCCCGAACAAATTACCCGTATTCTTCAGAATATACGCCTTTAGGTTTAAAGTTTTACCGTTCGTTATAAGTTCGCACATAAACTTTATAGTGTCGCCATTTACACTTTTAGCGCTTCGGTTCGTTCTTAACAAAGTCGGCTTATCCAGTTTTTCTATGTTTGATAATTAATTATGGATAAGTCTGAACCCGAATCAAGCTGTAGTTAAATATTTACACTTCAATATATTTCCTTATATTACGATTTTCTGGTTCATCAGACTTGGTAATTTAAAAAAAAAAATTGTCTTGTTCATAATCCTGCAGTAGGAACTTTTGTGTCCCAATTTATTGCAATTAAAATATTTTTTATCTTTAAAAGGACAATCTCTATACCAATGTAATTGACCACACCCAAAACATGGTCTTAACGGCAAAGTAACTTTATTATTATTTTTTTATGACCCTTTTTCATTTTTCTTTGGCGCATTTCTTTAATGTGAGTCACGCTACTCTGTTCGATGTTTTTCGAATCCTCTCTGACGCTCACGAAACATTGACAATCTTCGGCAATTTGCTGTAAAGTAAGGTCGGACTTGTTCTCAAGCTTGTTTAGTACCCAATGACGTATTTCGGCGTCTTTCGCTGAAATCAAACCCTGGACGAAAATCAGGCATTTAAAATTATTGGCGTTTAACTCTGCCAATTTGAAGTCATCGCCGTGTTTATTGACTACAATCGTGAAACTAGTAAAATCTTCGTCTTTATTGCGGGTGAGATTCATGCATTTCCAACGCTTGTGGAACAGTGACGTTTTTGGACTGAAGTGTTCTGTTAATGATTGAACCGCCTCTTTAAATTTCAAGTCGCTGGTTTTCTTAGGCAAAATATAGTTAACAAATTTAGTATATTCTGCTGTGCCTAGTTTCCTGGGGAGAAGGTGAACCTTTTTATAGTCATCCCAACTTGCACATTCTGTACTGTATAAGTCCTCGTAACGTTTAAAGTACGAGGCGAATGTAATTTCTTCTTCAGGTGTAAATGTGAAGTTCTCATAGAACTCCATATAGCATTTTGAAAGAACGCGTGTCCACTGTCCTCATTTTGGTTTGGATATATTATACAAATGCCTTTGCTCACTCTGTGTTTGAAGGAGCATTTCGCCCAGTTTCTGTTGTCTAACCTGAATTTCTAGGTGGAATTACTCAAATTTCTTCTGTTATTCTGCTCGTCCTCGTTAGTATTTCTCTTGTCTTTCATGATGTTTCTGTTTCAACAGTAGTTGTTGTTCCTGTTGGTGTTTCATCAACTCTGGCATTGCACTTTTAAATTCATCCATTTTACTGCGGTAGGACGTAAAATTAAGAAATGAGAGGGGGGAAATGTTTTCTCTTTACCCTCTTAACCAACTGTTTGACTTGTAAGATTCTTTTACTGAAAAATTTAAAAGCGGGGGAGGGTATAAATTTTTACTTTACCCTATTAGCGAAAATAATAAGTCTGTTTGACTTGTACTGTTCTTTCACTGACTTGTTGGAATGGAAAAATAACAAGGTACACCAACCTTCTTCCCAACCACTGAATTGTTTTGAGGAGTTTCTTTTTTTCACTTTCAGTGTTGTAAATAACACTGGGTACCCTTTTGTCATAGAGTTTGATTAGAATTCCTTTCTTCACCACTGTTGTAGACATTGGTAATTTTTTATGATTTAACGTGAAGTCTGTTTCTTAGAATTCTTCGTCGCCAAGATGTTGTGTTCAAGTAAATGGTTTAAGAAATAACAAAGTAAGTATTACAGATATATCATATATTAAGCAGTAAATACAACAGAAGGGTATTACACGAGTAATACACGTGTGTATATCGGTTGACCAGCGTGCAGTCTATTCGATTGTTCCCCCAAGGCCTTCTCTCCTACTAATCTTATAGTAGGCGGAAGCGTCCAAAATAAACTCTTTAGAGAGAGAACACCACAACAATAACGAAAAGAAAAAAAAGTTGATCACAGTATTTCCGAAATAATTTTTTATGTCAAGCAGTCCTAATAAGGACTGCTTGACATAAAAAATTATGTGCTCAATATCAAGGGATCATAAACAATAATAAACAAATAAAATGTTTCATTTATCTTGATTTTCTCCTGAGTTTCGTGGAATTATATTCACACTTCAGAAGACTTGAAGTTTCACTTAGTGTTTGGGTGTCAATCTGAGGTCAGTGCAGAAGATTCGGAAAAATTGATGAGTTTAATGATGATTACGAAGGTACGGCAGCTCGGAAAATTCACTCGTATTGGTAAGAAAAGAACACTCAAATTTGTTGGTGAGGGCCTCTGATACAACACGGAGGGCTACATCAAGTGCCTTGGGGAGGTGGTGCTGCCCTGGGTCAAGCGGTGGCTACTGGAAGACCCTATATCTGACAACAGAGAACAAAAGCAGGAGCATCCAGTCATGACTGTCAGACAATTTCTGCGACCACATCACTCCTTACATCTGGTAACCTGCCTCTCCAGACTGCAACCCTTTTGATTATTATGAGATCAACTAAACTCCGTGTAACGCTAAAGATGAACTGAAACCAAGGAATATGGCATCATTCATCATCTTAAACAAGGAGACCATCCAGAAAAAAAAATCCGAATTCGTCTGGAGGCTGTGATTGAAGCCAATGGCGATTTTATTGAATAAATTTACACTTTAGTATTCAAGATATTTTCTGTAATTTTTAAATATATATGTTAAAATGAAATGTCGCTGTTATTTTCATTTTTGTGTAATTTACACGAGAATTTACCCATCGCAGACAGAAAATTGCTGTAGAAGTGGCCAAAAGCATTTGGGACAATAAAAATTATGGACAATTTTTATATTCCTTAATTCCTACAGAACGAAAACAATTTAAGATGCTGGAAAAATTTAATAATATTCAAAGAAATATCTTTGAAAGATTGTTGCCTAAATATACATTAATATATTTATGAGTATACATGTTTATTTGAGAACATTCCATTCTTATTTTATTTTCAGCCATAATGAAATCAAATGGCATATGACAAAAAAGTTTAAGGTTATTCTGTGCTCGTGAAAAGAGATATATATTCTAGTTGAATATGATCAACGGTTACCTGTTTTTAAATAAAACTTCACATCGCCCCCAACATTATGAATATTTTGAAAATCATAGAAACTGAATTTCACATATATTTATCATATAAAGTATCCTGAAAATGTAACCATAATGGTTAATACTAGTTATACTATGAAAACAGTGATTTGCAGAACCCACTCTGATAATGTCAACAAGAATACCTATTTCGTCATGTTTCCATCAATATTTTTATATCACTTTATTTGAGAAAGAAAACTGTATCATATTTGTATACAGTCGTATATATTTTCCTTTTCACGGCATAAACTCGGTATGTGAGACTACAATAGCTGTCTTTTCTTTCCATTTAAATATTTAAAAAAATGAGTTTGTAAATTCTGAACAAATAACGGAACAGTGTAATATTCATGGCTGGACAACGTTTAATAAAAAAAAAATGAATAACCGTGGCACTTTCATGGTATCTATAAGCCATAATAACAAACAAATAATTCATATATAAGATACAAAGAGTTTCTAATAGTTGAACTTTCAGATTTCAAACAAATTAAATGCGTGGGCTTTTATAACTGCACACAATTTTTGGCGCATCATTTGGACTTTACTAATGGAAAACTTTCTCGAATAACGATTGAAATATCAGATTTTACAGACTGAAGCTATTGACCATTAAAAATGTTCCAACCAAAGATTTTCGATCAGGTTAAGATCGAAACTGTTTTTTCGAGTTTTCATGGAGAAAAGTTTTAAATTCTGATGTAAGATGCATTATCATCCATAAAAGTGTCTTCGTCGTCGCCAAAAATATATCAGTGAAAATAAAAGTATGTACAAGAATACCAACGGACATTTGAAATAGTGATTGCCTGGTGTTGGCCTGCAACTCGAAATCATAAGTAGACGCATTTTCTTGTCTTCTCCTGGCAGAAATTGTGTTTTCCCTTAATGGAAACGCACCATCATCATCATCATCATCACCTTGGCCAATGCCATGTCATGTCATCGATCATTGATGAATATTACTTATATCCAGTCATTCACAATCCATTATTGTTTTCCTGTTGCCCACTGAAAAGTTGTTTTCTTCTGTTTAGGTTTTACTTTTTGTTTGTTTGTTTTTTCATATAATTTTTCCATATAATTCACATAAAACTATCATAAACACAGCCTCCTGTTTTAATTCGTTTAGTTGTGTATTTATTATTTTTAAGGCTGATTGCTTTAAGTTTTGCATCTTGACATTTTGACGTCTTCTCTGGTTTACGCGTATGTTTTCCCAATAAAATAATCAATACTTACACCAAATTTTAGATTCCGTCGAACTGCGAACAGCCAACGTCATTTGCTAGACTTTCTGTTGGGTTTTCATCTTAAAGGAATTTTATATTTTCTATTGTTTGAATTGATGGATTTCGTTTTGGTGCCATATATCGATTAAATTACTTCTGAATGGTTTACAAGCACTCTTTTAGCAATAGGTTAAATTGTACTTTTAAATTTATGCTGTTATTATAGCCACAAAGTTATCTCTCAAGCATAGATTATATATACAGAATGTTGAAAAGTCAAGTTTTGTGTACACTACTTTTATCCTCAAATTCATCCCAAGAAAAAGATACCATTCATTTAAAGTATTTAAGCTAATTTGTTTGTCATGAAACCGGAATTAAACTCAGATAAAAAGAATGAAGTTTTTCTCATATCAAGAATTTGTTTATCTTCTACGCAAAAATTTGGGTGAAATTTTACGTGTGGGTGTATCATAACTTTTACCAATGGTTGTATATAATCTCTCTCTTTCTCTCTCTCTCTATATATATCTATATATATATATATATATATATATATATATATATATATATATATATATATGTATGTGTGTATGTATGTGTGTATTGTATAGCCGTATAGGTAGGTACTAGTTTTCTTCTTTGCGCATTGTAATAGGCGTCTGACTGTGTTAATAATACAAAATACCGGATCCTATTTTGACTCGATGCATTGTACAAAGAAGTCGTTCAAATAATGTGATGGCGGAGAACTAGTTACTGTAGACAGATGCGTGATCTGTGACGGGCGTATGCTTTTCAAATCAATTCTACGCCACCTGACCTCCATAAGATCACTGCAGCGGGAAACACGCACATACAACATTATAATCCAATCTCTTAGCCGCCAACGTTTTTACCCTTCATGGAGTCAAGATACTTTCTTTCAACCGCTTTTTTTTTTTAATTGTTCTATCTTTCATTCTACTTATGCATTCAACATTTGTTTTAGAACGTTTTCCTTTTCATATTTTGATCTCATCCCTTATGACTATTCATTATTTAGCTTAGTAAATCTCTTATAACTTTCTCTTTCCTTTCCTTTTTGTTCTATTATTTATCCTTTTTCTTTCCCATCTACAATCATTTCTACTTTGTTTTCTCTGATCACATGTAACAATTTCTCTTCACTCCCCTAATTCATTTTTTATTCATGTTCTTTTTACTTTCTTACTAACTTCATTTTATTCTTTTATTTGTTTTCTTTCGTTTTTGTCTTCCAGTTTTGTTTTTTTTTCGGTGGAATCATTTTTATTTTTATCTCCTCATCTTGTCATCTGAACTTTATCTTTCGTCTTTCTTTTTCCCCCCAACACATTTATTACTTCTCCCTTTTTTCATACCATTTGCCAATTTTTTAATTCCCTTTTTCTTCATTTATCTATTTTCTCTCTTTTTATATTTCCTGATATTTATAAGTTTGTTTTTTATTATTTTACTTTCGTTACTGTCCAGTTTCCTTTCAGTTTTTATTCTATTCGTGATCAATCAAATTTTTTATCTTCTTCCTCTCGGAAAAAAATTTTTTCCCTCTTGCATATATGCTTATGGATCATTAAATTAGTTTTATCATTTTGGTTGCCCTTTCCTTCTTTGTTTTTCTTTAATTCCACGTATCGCCTACTTGCTTTCACGACATTAAAAATAAACTTTCTTCACTCATCTAATGATAAAATGCCGTTATAAAAAAATATATTGATGAAGTCATTTTGAATAGTAACAGGCGTTTTTTTTGCCTTGTCAGCAGCATTGATGTAACTGTTTACATAGCTAGCTGTCATTGAAATCTTAAATATTTACAATAATGGTTCCGATATCATCTACAGTTTCGATTATTGAAAGTAAGGTATTGAAGAACTATTCGCTTTCTATTTCATCACAACTGTCAAGCAATGAGTGAAATAAAATCATCCATACTTACATGGCATAAGTATATATGTTGCCGCGAGTAAGTAGTAGTAATGCTACTTGCGCAAATGATTAATACTAACGCATGTTCTGGCTCCTTTGAATATATTCGGGCCAGTTTAGTAAATACCTATAAATCTTAAAGATATTACACTCAAATTACACCAAAAGTGCCCGTATTTCCCGCGATTTGTGAGGTTTGCATTCAATGCCATCCATCGATATTTTATTATTAATAAGGTTAAAATATCAAGCGTTAAGGAGTATGATTATGTACAGAGTTAGAATTGCCATGTATGATTAACAGCAGTATAATCGAATAAAACACCAAAAGTAAAATGGAAAATTATAAACAAAACTAGAACTTGTAAAACTTGGGATGACCCATGCCCTTTATGCCTACATGAAAAACTACACATAATTAAGTTTCTAAATAATGAAAAATTAATAAACCATAGACATGAGTTAACGGTTTTTGCCGACATCAACAAAATTTCGCATTAAATAACTAGCATTAAAAAAATCAAATTTCATAGTTTAATAAATGGCTAAAAAGCTTAACCCAATCATTAAAGGGAAAAACCCTTTATGAAGTTGTCAAAAAAACAAATTGTAGTTCAGTGCAACGCATTTATATATGGAACAGCCCGTTGAAAATAAATAATAAATAAACAAATAAAATAAACAAAATTATCCAGACACTTAACAACACACGATGGTGCCAAAATCTATCTTTTTCTGTGAATGAACAGACAATGCGCATAAAAGAAAGACATAATTCGCTTTGAAATAGACACCCCACCCTACCTCAGCTTGACCTCTCCCTGAAGGTGACTGATATGTGGATAAAAATGGTCGCCTCAGCCGTTTCCATAGTAACGAATGAACACGCTTTTTATAACGATACGTAAATTTCAAAATTGGTTATTCCTGAATTTTCGCTTGAGATTGAAACAGGGCTTATTACTTTAATTCAATCTAATTTTAATAATTGTATTGATGGTTTCGGCTCTCGTTTTTGAAACATGAGAACTCTTATGTAGCGAAGGAATCATATTTTTAAAAAAAAATTATAATATATATATATATATATATATATATATATATATATATATATATATATATACACACACACAGAGTTGTACTCTCCCGTAGTTTTCAACGTTTGAGGGTCAAACAGCTCAGTTCTTAGAACCGACAGCCGCACTACTTGTATATGTCATTTGATTATAGTGCTAAAAACCTTGGGCAGAATCAACCACACGTTTTTGTAAGAGGCGTTTACAGACGACTGGTGCATAATATGCCACAAGTTCCTTAAACGAGCCTCCGCAGGTTTTTATATATATATATATATATATATATATATATATATATATATATATATATATATATATATATATGAGAGAGAGAGAAAGAGAGAGAGAGAAAGCGAGAGAAAGAATAACAAAGATTGGGCTTCACAAAAATGTTGAGCTAGTTTTTCTCAGCGATGAAGTTTTTAAAGGAAGCAGTTTTTGTCATGAGAATAGTCAATAAAAATGAAAAGGGTTATTCTTCTGTATCTAAACTCTTTATTCGAGAAATACATTCGTGACAATAATATCAATGGAATATCTTATCTAGCAAAATTCTGATGGTTATTTTCACCATTGTTCGCATAGATGCATCAAGTAGTTTGCAAATAAAGCAAATCTACAACCTAACCGACCCTAATATTCTTTAATCAGAGGGTGAGATGATAAAACTGAATTTCTGTTTAGAAACAGAAAGGTTGAACATTCAGTGTTATGGTGAACAAACTAAGACAGAACCTTAACAAAAAGAAGCACCAAATAGTGCTTAGGGTCTCCGATCCAAATTATAAACCCTGATTTGACGATATAATGAGCGTCCTGCAATCGTCATTGATTAACGGTTAAGACTGGAATCCCAGAGCGCTGTTTTATGTTTATACATATAGGTTCACATATCGACTGGGTCACATTCCTTGCCGAACAGGAGTAGAGGTTTATGTGTGTGTGTGTGTGTGTGTGTGTGTGTGTGTGTGTGTGTGTGTGTGTGTGTGTGTGTGTGTGTGTGTCTGTGTCTGTGTCTGTGTGTCTGTGTCTGTGTCTGTGTTTCGTTGAATATGACATGGCGTGTTGAAAGGTTTTCTAAAAATAGAAAGAAGCTCGCTGGAATTTCAGCGGCGTTCAACTCGCAATGCTCGGAATAAACGTTCAAAAAACAACTCCAAAACAGTCAAACATAAAGAGAAATTAGCAACACCTAAAAACACCCCCCTTGAAAATGGCTAAAAAGTGGTTGATAGCGCTTGGAATAATGTACAATAAGAACAATTCTTGCACTCCATTACTCCCATCAAACGATGTAAGAATGCTGGAAAAATAAATAAGATATGAATTAAATTTTCGTTTAAAAGAAAGATTTCTGCCCAAATATCCATTACTATATACATATATATATATATATATATATATATGTGTGTGTGTGTGTGTGTGTGTGATGACAACACACTTGAATCCATATAAGGATTTTTTACTTAAGATATTTAAGATAGAAATAATTACATTCGTCTATGGAAGTTATTTTCATCTTATTCCTGAGCAGCTTAGCAATATTTTGCGCTCACATGTGCATAATGATGAAAATCGAAAGCGTTAAGTCGTTCTTATGTAGATATCCGTGTGTTTGATGTGAAAACATGGATCATCCGCTGTGAAGTAAAGTGCGCCATCACGCAAATCGTGTTTAAATCTTATTCTAGTTGAATAAAGGTGACTTCTTACAGGCTAAGCTTGCTTGATCGGTTAATGAACGAGCCAGTCAATATTTTATAAAACCAAAATGCATCACATTTTAGCTGGGCTGAAATACAGCTCAAAAATGTGTGAAATAAAAAGAGAGATCCAGAGAATAATCCTCGAAATGATGCTACGTGGTGATCATATTTCAATTCACCACATGCTTCACGCCCCAGATATTATTTCACTACGCACACGCATACATACACACTCGTATGCGATAATGTAAGTGTCATATATATATATATATATATATATATATATGCGCATGTTTGTGTGATTGTGTCTGTGTATTTGAGTAATATTTTAACATTTCTTATTTGCATTTCTATTGTAAACAAGGAATCACCACGAATTCGCTAAAAATAGCATAGCATGATGAAAAAAGGCCCGAAAATAGATGAAAATATTTTTTATTGTCTAATTGTTTATGTTATTATTAAGAAGTATTTTATTATTATTTTTTACATTTTTCCTTCCTAGCACGTCCAAGATTTTACTTAAAAAATTTGTTTTTTATAGTCTGCGAAATCGATGATGTCCGCTATTTTTAGAAAATTTATAAACAAAGGTAAATTCTCCGTTTACAAATCTTGTAACAAAATCACTTTTCAAAAGTCATTTGAGAAAAATTAGAAAATTTAAAGTTTACTTAATGTAATTAATAGAAACAAATATTACTTTTTTCGCAGAAAAAAATTTAGTTGAAAATAAGAGAAGCATGTCTTATCATAACTTTAACCTTCATGTCTTGTTTCGTGGTGTGAATTGACGATTACCCCGATTATTGACATCTTATGTCAGGGGAATTTATCGGACCGAAGGACAGAAGTGACATTTTTTTTTCGAATTTTAAGTGAACCAATTTATTTAACTCCGCATGTATTTTAAAAATTAAATACATTCAACAATATAAAATTTTATTGATTCTTTTAGGTACTTTAGCTTTACGTTTGAAGAAAAATAAAATTTAAAATACTGACAATAAAATAAACTTAAAATTTTATAACTGAAAGCGATATAAAATATAAGGCAGAGTTGCCTATTTTTTACGTACATCACTTATGAAATTTCATGGTATTAATTTTATTTATTTTATATTATCTCTGTTCTGAAAAAATTTCATTACAGAGGTAATATGAAAATTAATAATAAATAAAAATAATAGCATAAAATTTCTTAAATAAGATACGTACACAATAATTATAGGTACCTCTCTCATTTTTATGAAATGTTTTTTTAATGTCTTAATTTTTAATTTTCTTTGTTTTTAATATTAATTGTTATAATCTGACAGTTATGAAAATGTGAATTTCTGTTTATTTCTTATGTAATTTCTGTTTATTTCTTATGTAATTTCTGTTTATTTCTTATGTAATTTCTTATGTAATCACTTACACTTTATTTCATTTACTCATAGTCCACGAAAATAGAAGTGTAAAAGTAAAAACAAAATAAACTGCTATGCAATTGATTTCAGGATTTCGTGAAAATATTGTTGCCTTTTTTTTGAAAATATTCTAACAAGGATATGTCCAAAGCCTGAATCACTGTTTCCGTCCTAAAAATTGAAACTAAAAAGAAAATAATTAATAACTGCAGTATGTCTGTGACTGAAAAAAAAAAAAAAATAATTAGTGAAATAGGACGTAAAAAATTTTAAAATTTTGAAAATGCGACGATGATGGTTAAAAAAATTTGGTCAGTCAGGAGAATTCAACACGTGCTCGCAGAAGAAAATCGCAAAATTTTCTGATGTCAGTTCCTTGTGGTCGGGAAAAACAACTATTAAAACACTTTACATTATGTCAAGCATGCCCACCCATATATTTGTAAAAACGTTTTATGAAACAGTGTAAAATTCTTTTTAAAATACATGTGTCGCAGATTGTAATAAGCTTTGAATTTTATGATCTATAAAGATAGATCTACTTAATAATATCATTCCCGAAAGAGCAAGGTTTGAAACTTAATTTTAAAATATTTGAAAAAAAGAAAACAATTCTAAAAAAAACATGTTCAAAATAATTTAATTCATTTATGAATAAGTTATGAAAGTTTCATTAAAATCCGACAAATATTTGATTTTTTGGAAGAATTTCCAAATCAATTTGTTTTCGAACTTGCTAGAAAGCAAGTTCGAAAACAAATTGATGAAGAAAATTAATAAAATAATCAAACACTTTGGTCTTTCCTCTTAATAATAACATAAATATTTTGACGATAAAACTACGTTTTTATTAAGTTTACGCCTACTTGCATCATGCTATGGTGTGTTTTTTTTTCAGCGAATTAGTGTTGATTACTATTGTAAATGAATCTTTATACACAAAACTTGCACCGTACGCGCAATTATCTGGAATAATAACAGCTCTATCGATTCCATGTCTTCTTTTCACAGTTAAAGTCGCTGAACAATATACTAATTAAATTCACAATGTTTTTGGGGGAAAGTAGCGCTAAACTTAACTTTTATTCTAATACTTTCTATCTTAATGAGAAATTTTGCTTTTCGATTTGCGAAAAATGAGTAATGAGAATGAATATTTCCTGCGAAAATATTCTCTATATTTTGCCTATATTATATATTCTCTATATTTTGCCTATATTATATACATACATGGTGATCTTCACTTTTTGACAGAAGAAGATCATCTCCACAACAAATTTCGCATTTTAGTTTTAATCCTCCACAGTCAGGGAAAAGATAGATATAATCATAAAGATATCTACAACAATCCATCTCTCTCTCCATTAATAATTCGTCCTAATATTTTAAGAAAACTACTCTTGATGTGAACTACAGAAGTTCCTTTCTATGATAATCAAAATAACATATCCGTATAATGCGATGATGTTTCTACGTGTTCCGTTCTAAGATTAACATTTAGCAACTTCTACATGAATAGCCTAGAAAATAACGTACTTCATACTACAAAAATCCACCATTTACCTAAGATATGTAAATGACATTCTTATTTTAATCAAAGACATAGACGAAATATATATATATGAGATTGAAATTACTTGGGAAAATAAAAATTATTTGAAAGAAAATTTTAGAATTTTTCTTAATCAATTTTCTTTGACAGCGGCCAAAAATGAAAATATACTGCCTAAATATAGATAGATAGGTAGATAGATAGAATATATAAATATTCTTTATATTTTACCGTATCTCAGACACGATAGCTGACCGGAATCACTTTTGCCGTCTGTACCAGCGTCATAGTTCCTGTAACAGTCGCCTATTTGTATCTGCTCGCAATAATTGTAAAAGTGTCCTCAAAGTATAGCCTCTAATAAGTTTGGGTCTCATGATTTCTGACGGCTCTATAGCAGTGTATAAATTAAGAGTAAGTCTTCTATCGCCCCGCTCTTAACTCAATTTAACTTGTTAACATTTGCTGATAAAATATAGGGTTTTGCTCGTAATTTTTCTTAAAATTCTAATCTTGACTCAACTAGAGTATCTTTGCCAAACTCAGAACTGATACTGGATCTAAACTGGATCTTTACAATGCATGTGGGCTTTATGGAATCCTTGCAATCGTCCTTAAGAAATGTGCTCATGTTCTTTCTAAATTTTACAATAAATGCTATGCTGCTTTTTGCTTTCCTACTTTCTTCTAAAGTTTTAGTTTTTAAGAACTCAGGCGACCCGTCTGATTTTTCAAACTATCGGCTTATTAGCTGTCTATCTGTTTTTGTCAAAGTACTAGTCTCTAATCAATTCTGACTTGGTTATGCATCTCACATTCATGATCTTCTTTCAGGGTTTTCTTTTTGATTCTCTAGGTCAACTGTTGACGTGTTAACGGTGTTTGCTGAACGTGTCTTCAAGCTTTAGATAAGAATAGTGAAGCTCGAGCGCCTTTGTTTTGGATATCTTGAAGGTGTGTCACGTGATTTGGTCAGCTGGTCTTTTTCACAAGTTGAAAGGTTATTGTATCTCTGAGCGAATTTTTGAACTGATTCAATCTTTCTTATCAAATAGCGAAATGAAAATGACCTTGACCAACCACTCTTCTACATCTATTTGCATTCAAGAAGGTGTACCCTAGAGCTCTCCCCTTGGACGTACGTTATTCCTAATTTTCATCTACTACTTTCCTGGTCTCATCTGTTCTCAACTCGGTATCTTAGTATATGACAACTATTCAATTTTGTTTTAATAGTAATTCTGATCGTTTTGATAAGGTCACATTGGCAACTGATCTAAAAGTGACCTACAGTCTGTTGTTTACTGGTACAAGGAATGCATTGTTAATTTTAACGCCTCCAAAATGAAATTACTCTCTTTTAATCATTTGAGAGACCCATTTTTCCTTCCACACAGAGTGTCTCATAACATTTTCTGCTGAATTCAAATAGAAATAGTATATTAAATCAATTGCTAAGCCTGCTGTTAGGAAAATCTGATCGTTGTGTTATACGCCATAATCTTTCGTGCCAGAATCTATCATATACATTTTTAAGTCTACAATTCGTCCACACATTGCTGTCACATATGGTCTGCTGCTTTTTCTATCGATTTACAGATTCTAGATAAAGTACAAATAATAATGTGCAATATTATTGATCCTGATCTGTCATCTCAAGTTCAGTAATTTTCCACCACCGTGCCTTTTCTATAAATAATTTTCAATTTAAGCACAGTAACTAGATTGGTAGCAAGATATAGCTGAAATGGCTAGATGTAATCGTGATTGAACAGTTTCTTCACCCGCACTTCCCGTTTGTGGAACTCTCTTTCGTTTTATTGCTTCCCAGTTTAATTTTGATCTCCAAAAATATAAATTCAGTGTCAATGGTTATCTTCTGTCTATTAATTCCTGTTCTTTTATTGTTCGCTCTCCTTAATAATCTTTTCTTTTTCTCATATTCTACTCCTCTAAGCAAATGGGATTTTTTAAAGTTATTTTCCTTTGAATTGATATCTATATCTTAACTGAAGTATTCGTTTACCACCAATTTCACAGTTTAGAGTATTATTTTTTTTATTATGAAGAAATCTGTACGTTTTATTAACAGCTGAAAAGACTTGAATAATCGACACAAACATTTGAGAAGGACCGTTATAATTAAATCTAAATTATGTCGTTTTTTTTTTTTAAATAAAGGATTTCTTACTGAATTAAACTTAGTTAAATTTAGGTTTAATTAAAATATTGACCGTTTTTGTACATTTACCGTTTTATTATTTATAAACATTTATTATTTATGTAATTATTAATCATTTATGTATCTATGAATAAATATCAATGTCTTTCGTACGTGAGCACAAATGAGTTTTTCAATATAGCGAAATAATCGAAGCACAACTAAAATGAAATAATGAAACTATCTCATTAGAATAAGAACATATTTCTATGAAAATGTCTTATATCTGAAAGGAAACCGATTTTTATATACGACAGTTATATAACTAGAGGTACAACATTTTTAACAAACCATCTTGTAATATATTTTGTTTTGTTAAGGAGCAGAGCAGCAGCAGAGGCAGCAGTCATCTTTTAAATCAAGATATCTCCAGAACATTCTCTGATCTGCTTTTTGTTCATCGTAAACATTCAAGTTCTGCATTAATGAATAATGTACTTCGTTGTAAAAATAAATATTTCGCTAGTACTTTTCTTCATGTTTATTTAGTTTTCATGATAGACAGGGTGTTCGGAAAGTTACTCTGCACTTTTCTAATCATGTATTTAATATTTCAAATTTCACGTCAATATAGTTTTAACAACTGAAGAACGTGTATTTTTTATCGGATACATATTTATAGAAGGTGGTAGGTATACAGGTTTGTTGCGACAGCGTTTTACTGATAAATTTTCAAATCTCGGGAAACAGGATCAGTGGACGATACCTAACTTTGTGAAAGGACAATAGTCCAAGAAAATCATAATGAAAGTAAGCGTAACAGCAAGATATTGGTTTTGGAACTGCTCATATGTCCGTTCATTCAGACTATTTCAAGAAGCAACTGATAGCGGAATTTTAGAAACAAAGCAAGAAGGATGCAAGCCAGTATTAATACAAACGGGCATCATTTTCAAGATTCTTTCTAATTTTTATTCATATTCTCCTCATGTATTCTATATTAACATGTCTGTTAATAAAATCATAAGTGCATAGTGACTTTCCAAACATCCTGTTATTACGCTAATCATCTGAGTTATATCTAATATAAGACATTTTGATGACACGTTGATATGATAATGTAGCGAGACGAGTTGATAGTTAGTGGGCCATTAGGGTCTAAAACGCCACTGCCAGTGGCTGAATGAAATAGTGTCCTTTTTTAGACAGTTGATTCTTTTATGATAATCAACACGTATCCAAATTTCTTGTTAGTTACAACGGCCCTTGGATCGCATGATAGATATAAAATATCTGACGACGTATGTAGAAATGGAATATGTGAAAACCAGTTGGATATATTTTCATTTATTCGAACTAATGTTGGCATTACTTGAGACAAAGTTTCAGCCAGGTACCCTCTCGTCATCTTCAGTCGCTCATTGTTTGTCCAATATGTGTTGATTGTGTTATTTTATCAGTGATTATTGTTCGTTCTTGCTGAACCAATGTCTGTCTGCCTAATTCAGGGAGTACTATATGATAGGAACATATATTTAAACAACTCCTGTATCCACTAAACCATCGCCCGAAGGTGATCATTTTTGGAAATATTTCAATTTAATGTCAGATACTTTCAATGTTTGCTTACCATGGCGAGGTCATACATGTTTTGACAATAGCGTAATTCATTTTTGAGATGAAATATCTATAAGGAACTAACAAAAGCCAGTCTCACATGGAAAAAATAACAACATATATGACATATCAGAAAAAAATAAAGAAGATGGCCAAAGGGTACTTGCCAGAAACGGTGTGTCTAGAATAACATTTATAATAATCAAGAAGTGAAGAACAGGTCGATCAAATTAAAGTATAATGACAATTCCTCATCTTAAAGATGAAGTACAAAATAACTAGGGGGATGCTGAAAACGTTGTATATATATATATATATATATATATATATATATTAGGGGAAAACTATGACAAAGTGGGAAAAGATTTCGTGTGATGCGTGTCGCTCTTTAGGACTAAATCGGACTAAAGTGATGTCTACTTTGATTCGACTACAAATGCGTACAAGAGAGAGGGGACGTCGATAGTTGTAAATTACATTTTTTTAAATATATTTTTTTATATATTTTGGGTTTATAGTCTAACTGATTTCATTTACTTTCTTTTCTTTTGCTCATTTTCCCATCACTTTTGTTATTAAATTTAAATATCCCATATTGCAATAATAAAAGAGCTGCTAAGAAAGGTGAAATGTTGTAAGAACCTCGAGGTAAAATTTATTGTGGATGATCTGATGATTAAAATGCTTTCTAAACATTTTCGTCGTGTTAAATTGCTTTTAATTAAAGTAGCATTTTTTTTTATCAAAATAATGTTCCAACTCATCACGGTGAGCAACTAATGCATTTAGTGTGTGGTTTTGTAAAATACCACTTTTGTTTTCATATAATATTTTAATTAAAGTTCTCGAGCTTTCTCCTATTTATTCCATGTGACAATCATTACAGGCGATAGAGTAAATTCCTTTTTCAAGTTTTAGTTCATTTTGTTTTGTATTAATAAATAATTATTGTTTTAGAAGTAGTAGTAACAAATTCTATGTTACGCTTAGAATCTTTTCAATTATAGTTGAGACAGAGTTGGTGGATAGAAGAATATATTTTGATTCGTTGAATTTCTTAGGAAGATCTGATTTTCTATTTTGAAATAATTTACCAGCCTTCCGTTTCGTGATGAGTATGACATAATTAGGGTATTTGATAAGCTTAAAAGTATTTTCAATGTATTTTTCCTTTTCCTGTAAATATTCAAAACCACAAATTCCAAGTTAAATAGAATATGATGATTATTTCGTATTGTATTTTGTTATGCTGGGAAAAGAATTTTATGAGAGGTAAAATATTTTGGAAAAGATCAGAAATTATCAAAAAATTCATACCGTAGCCGCGCTTAGAGGCAACCTCATTGGTAATTCTAATTTTTCCTTATAAAGATTATTGTTTATTATTATTATTTTCAGCCCATCACATGTTAACAATTCAGAAAACCGGGTTGAAAAATAAAGGGGAAAAAATATAACTGACAGACTCATCGCTAATTTTGATGTTAAATCCTTTTATACCAATGTTCCTATTAATAAATGCTTAATTTTTTTTAAAATCTTACAAAAAATAAACCACCCCCAATCAATAACTAAAAATAATCAAAATCTTCTGTGAAGTTTCTACAGCATAAAGAATCGGTTCCCAAACGCTGAAATGCGGCGGAAGAGGATAGCAGGTGAGGCGGAAGACAATCAAAGATTTAAAAACAATTTTAAAAAGTTCATATGCCAAAGATAAATAGGATTTCAAAATTATGGATTACTTGTAATGCATGCAAGTGTCCCAGTATAAATAGTTATAAATAATTATTGATAAATAGTTATAAATAATTATTGATTCTGGTAGTTTTCACTATTATCAGGTATTTAGAATATAGTATCTAGAGTCTGCAAAATGGAGGAGAGATTTATCAATTTATCAGTGTTCTGACTTTGAATCCGAGGTTATCTCCCGTTAACCCTCTCTCAGCATCTTTTTATTTTTAAATGTACTTTTTATCACATAAAATTTGGTGAGGCGCGAGCAAATTTTAATTCCGAAAATGCGGCACAGAATATTCCTTACACAAATTCCTCAGACAGGTTTCCATAAGACTAGATTCTTTGTACAAATGTTCCTAAATCAAAACTGATTTTTCTTAATAAAGAAATATGTAATTTGTTGATTGGAAATACAATTTCAGAAAACGGAACGAATAAAAATCTTTAAGTAATATATATTGATGCATGATTATCATTTCAACATTTTTTCAATTTAAGATCTTATGCCATTCCCAGCAGCTTATAGTAAATTCCCGACATGAATCTTGAACACTCTCTAATTTAGTACATTTTGCTTATGAATTTTAACGTTTGTGAGCATGTAAGTCAATCGTTTTTTTTTGTTTTGTTTTTTTACGAAATGTTTCTGTTTCTAAATGTTATCATACTTTTCCGCCACAAAATATTTATTACCCTTCTTTCTTTTAAGGGAGATAACTACAAGTAACAACCAGATCCGGTTGATCTAATTTGTATCTTAGTGAGAATATGGATTGTATAAACTTAATTGAGTGGTTTTAAAAGCAAAATATTGAATGAATTCCTCCATGCAGATCACATCAATACAACTGAGTTATATTTATAATGAAGGGCAATATTTATTTAAAAATAATAATATCTACCGGGAAATTAAATTAGTTTTCATGATAGCCTCCTTAATTTTAAATTATTGTGATAATACATTAAGGACAGAATAATTAACATAAATAAATGTTGATGCTATTTCTCAGGAATATCAAATTGCCAGGGAAGCAATATCAAAAATTAACTGTCAAACAATTATTTTCTAAAAAAAGATTTTAAAACAGTTCAAATGTTAATATCAATGAAATTTCGCATAAAAATTTAATTTAAGTCAAATGAAATTGGAAAATTGTAGGGAAATGACTTGACATCGATTCCTACCTATTGACAAAATATTATTCCCCCAAAATATCTTCCAAATATGTTGCTTAAGTCATTTGGAAAGAACTTAATTCTGCTTTTCTTCTAACGTATTTAATTTTCCTATTACTCAGATGCGATATGTTCAATAAATTCTCTTTATTAACGGACGTTTAGTTAGATACGCGCTTAGAGTATTTTTGAACAAAGTGGAACACACACACACACACATATATATATATATATATATATATATATATATATATATATATATATATATATATATATATATATATGTATGTATATATATCGATCTATAAAGCTGGCGACGTCTTTTCATAGACGTCTTTCAGTATTCTAAAAGAAAATTCTTCTTTTGAAGATATATTCAAGAATGTCTAATTATACCGTAGCATTTGTCTTTATAGAATTACAAAATGCTCGATAAGTTATTGGATAATAAAGATACTGAAATGAAGTTATAGACATTACCATATAGTAAGTATCAAATTCAATTATATAAATATACAAAGGGATTCGGAAAAGTTCTCGGCCCAACCCCCATCTCACATTCTGAGTTAGTAATATGTACTGTTTGTTTGCTTTCTTTCAATATTTGTGTTTTTCTCGAGGAAAACGTTTCCAAAAAAGCAACGTCAGTAATTCTTGTATCATTCATTATTATCTCAATCTTATTTGTTCAACTATATCCAAGATGAGAAATATGGCACCTGGCATTTTACCGTGGGTAAAAATGACTAAAAGCACATTCTATTCAACATGCTAGCAAACCCGAGTGCCCATATACGTAGCATTGTCCTTCTCTTAATTATCAAGTGATAAAATTGGATTCGGCTACTAATACATACATACATATATATTAGGGTAGGTTGATTTTTGACTTTTTTTAAAATATCAAAAAGAATAATGTACCGAAAGTTGTGTATTGACCTATTAAGTACTGATACAAAAAATTCGATCTGTCACTTCAACGGTTTTTTGAGCATTTCGCATCAAAGAGTGTAGACAAAAATGCACTGAAAAATCCACGATTTTGCAAGATTTGGACTAAATATTGTTAAAAAAACAAACAATTTCACTATTTAAATCAGGGAATGTTGTTATTTTGTTTTATTAAAATAAAATAAAATGTAGAAGTTATAAGTAAACTTCAAACTGAAAATTTGCTCCTCCATTATCACTGACGATTTTGAAATGCTGTTTTTTACCTCATGAATTAAGTAGTCTTAGTTGAATACATTAAAAAATTGATTTTTTTTCTATTTTGAATGAAAATACAACAAACAAACAAATATGAAAAAATAAAGAATAGTTTAATAGGGCTTAACATATAGAGTCAAATAGCTCCATATAAGAACCCTCAGATGAAATTGATGGTCTCAATTTCTGACACAAAGCTTTTGATATTATGTGCTGGTGCCTTGCTTCAAAGCCATACACACATTGAGAAGCTTCTGTTGTTAACTTGACTGCCCGTTCCATGCCTTGAGAATTTGAGGGCAAATCTGGCAAGTCAAGTTTCGTACCATTTAATAATTATTCCCGAAGTTCATTTTCAGAAAATTAATGACAGATCTTTTAACTGTCTTCAGCTTTAAAATTGATAGTTGTGATTCTTTTTATTTTTTTCTTGGTTTGCTCCCCACTTTTGAAAGAATATGAAAATTAATTTGATTTATTTTTAAAAAATTGCACTCTGTACTGCTTTAATATTTATGTTGAAATTAGATATAATCCTTAAAATGATTCAATAAATTGACATAACTAATTTAGTCAATTTTATATGAATAAATATTTACCTAATGGCCAAATTCTTTTTATAGCTTCTTCCCTCACTTCCCGTTCATCAGATTTGACCATTGAATATAAGATATTTTCAGGCAGTAAGGCGGAAGCATTGTATTGTATATTTTTCAATGTGATCTGTTGGATTTCATATAGTTGCTTCCTAATCCTTTGGATCATATTGAAAATATACATTTGCTGATTGTGGAACTTGTTATTTCTTTTATTTTGGAACTGGCAAATGGCATACACATTCACAATAAAATTTATTAAACTGTGAAGTTTGGTTGAAATATTTCGTGGGTATGCACTATGAGTCCGATCAGACTGATGCCTAAAGTTAACCACCTTGCCTGGTTTAATGGACCAATTTTCCATGATGCAAATCTAGAGTCCACCTTACCTCTACAAATACCCACTGTATATTCATAAAGGAGTCTTTGGTCACAACTAAGGGTATCTGCATTTTCAATTTTAAAAATAGAATCCAGAGGACTACCAACAGCTGAAAATGATATTTGGAGTAAATTATGGTAATCATTTGCACGTAATGTTCCAAGTGGACCATTGAATGTGGCAGGGCTTTTTTGTGGTACCATCTACATGTTTAAAAAGAGTTCTAAACGGAAGTTTATTTTGGTGCAAGGAGCAACCAACAGCATGAAGATTTCTGTTAAGTTTTCTTTCTAGAGGTGCAGCAAATCCACCTTCACAGCTTGAATTGGCATTAGTGTTTGTCAACAAGGATAGCCTTGATAGTGCTCACACTGTTGTATTCATGCAAAACATCGGCCACTTGCTCGGCAAGAACCACAACAATTGCACCAATATTAGGAAGAGCCTTAGCTGTCAGATATTTACTTTCATATGTAATCTTTGTGACAGTCAAGTGGCATTCTGGTCTCTTGGTCTTTTTTTTAGTCTTCCCTCTATTTTCCTCCACTATTTCCTTGTACATTAGTGTCAGTTCTCCCATCAAGTCCAATACAAAACTTTTCCACCTTTTCATCATGCTGTTAATGGGCATTTGTTTTCACCTTTGCTCTATCAATTTTACATTTATCTATATAAATATCTTTTTATATTAATATTGGGGATAAGAAAGCCCATAGCCCTCAAATCCAAGAGCAATGCATTGGCAAGGCTGGCTCCAAGATTGTAAGATACATCACCCCTGATCAACTCAAGAGCATACCGTGGAATTTTGATAAGGATAGCCGCTATATAGCTTGAGAAATTTCACGGTATGCTTTGGGATGATTTTCCTGCCATTTTTATTAAAATATCTGACAGAGAAAATATATGTATTATAAGAAATTATACACAAATATTTTTCAAAATAAATTGGAAAATAAAGTTTGAAATGCATTATTAAATTAAAAGGAATGTTTATTTACATAAAAGTAGAGTTAATTCCAGGATTAGCTTGTAAACAGGCTTTTTAATAAAACATTAATTTTCAAAATATAAACAAATTACAATAATTATAAAAGTTGTATTTTTTAAATAGTTAAGTATATTTTGATCAAAAATAAAATAGATATTCGCGCTAGTTAAAAGCGTAAACAAAAATAAAACGAACATACAAGAGAAGGCAATTACTACCGGTAAATACCGAAAAAATATCCAGTAAAAACGACGTCGTTCATAAGTAATTATTTCTATTTTAAACTAAATATTTTAGTGTGTTTTATTTTTTTATTTGTAGTAATTTCATTTAATTTAATAAGAGAATAGATAATAAACTCAAGAATATCCATTATTAAGCGTCATTTTCTTTTCTTCTTCTCCTTAAGACTCGGTTTTAATTTAACATACATGTCTCCGGTGACACCGTTATGATGATAAAATTCGCAATTTATTTTGTCTTTAAGTTCGATTGCTCAAATAAATACGAAGTTTTGAAGTAAAATATTTTTTTGTGGTAATTTTTGACGTTATTTTGCAACTTTTCACGAGTTATTCTTTTTACAGTTCCAAAATCGACCTACCCTCGTACATATATATATATATATATATATATATATATATATATATATATATATTGTATGTAGAAAAATAAATAAAACTGGTCTGTTGAAAGTTGATTCTGATATCGTGTTATTCTTACATCATCCTGGGAATGTCCAGAGGCATTTATATTATTCTTACTATGAATGATTCAGGCTGAATAAGACATAGTGAAGAGGTTATCCCTTAATGAAGTCAGGAAAAGGTAAAACCAAACTCTCTGTCTGTCTCTCTCTCTCTCTAAATACACAGACACACATACACAGACACACACAGACACACATACACAGACACACACACACACACACACACACACATATATATATATATATATATATATATATATATATATATGCAAAATTTTCAGATAGATTATATCTGTAAAAGGGCATTATGAATAAAGACAAAAACAAAACTTGTCTTGACGCGTTTCGTCCTCTGAGGGACTTTATCAAGGCAAAGGCGAAGATTTTTATTTTGTAACAAGTATTTATATACAAGAGCAAAAATGTTATTGATTTTTTAAAATGTTTAATTATACGATCGTTAATAAATATTCATCAAGTTAGCTGAAAAGTTAGGAAATTTAGCAGGGATATACATACATACATACATACATGTTTGTATATATATATATATATATATATATATATATATATATATATATATATATATATCTTTCTAACGTTGTTTTGTAAATATTAATATGCTTCCTCTATATGTGTGGTTTGTGTTACAAAAAATGTTATCAATAAAACTTTCCATTTGGATTTTAGAAGTTCATCAGCCGTAAATCTTGTAGTTTCTCGTTTCATAATTTCATAATCTTTTTTCAACGTTTTATCGGGATTCATTCACCTCGACAAATCAAAAGTTGAGAATTTTAATTTAAATGCTAGTATAAAAACGCTTTTATGTTATTAATTAATGTTGTAATTTTGAGTGCAATTACTTCGCTACTGTATATGACACAAGGTCAGTTCAAATTGGTTTTAACGGCATTTCGAACTCAATCCTAATTGATCTAGTGAGACAAACTGTCTAATTATTACACCACGTCGAAGTGCACTTTTTGTTATTAATGATATTTATTTTGTCTGGATTACAAAAAATTTGGCACAAGGCGAAAAGTGGAGATGGCGAAGGCTGGTCTTCATCTTTCTTATAATTAAACTTAACTAGCCACACACAATGACCCAAACATCCCACAGTATCCCTTACACCAAAACTACAAAGGGTTGCAATGAGCATACATACCCTAGCTAAGTTATCTTTGATAGATAAACTAAAGCAAAAGAAGTCTAAACTACCTTATTTTAGGCGAGTTTAGAAAAGGTGACTTTCTAAGCATAGCTTAAATGTGGCCGAAAGTATGGGGGCATCCAGTGACTATTAAATAGTATTTGATTTAGCGAAACAAGCTAAGCTAACAATTAAACTACGTCGAAATGCACTATTTGTTGCTAACATTGTATAGAAATGTAACACTTATCCCTCAAGTGGTTGTCTACATTTTAGAAGGAAGAAGTTACTTATTAAGCAAATAAATGTTAAATATCCATAAACATCATTTATCTAATTTTACACTATTTACTTTGAAAGATGATCATCTGTGAGAACAGATGTCTGTTGAATTTTTTACTGGAACAGTATAATAAATTATTCAAATGATTATCTAAAAGTGACTTGATTCAATCAATCTATACACGCTATAACCTCAGCTCATCGATACTTTTTTGTGCTAACTTATTATGATATAACTATAAATCCTGTAAATGTTTATGATTATGTATTTATAAAGGCCCAAGAGGTTGGAGCATGAGAGTGGTAAATTAGTTTATAAAGGTATCTTGACACGAGAATGAATGTGATAGAGGTAGTGCTCACTTCCTGATTCATTAGAAGTTGCTTGAGGTCAACCTTCAGGACGTAGGCGATCATTGTTCTCCATATCCTCCTATCCTTTTTAGTTCTGTTTGTATTTTCGCCATATTCGCTAGTACCTGTTCTGCTATTCATTTACAAAAGCTTGATAGGTTAAGAGCTTATTCCGTCTTGTCTTCAAGACGTCTTGTAAGTGTCAAATTATCCAAACCCTTTTCCTCATTATGTATCCAAGACATTTCAACTGTTTCTTTTTCATTCAAAGAATAAAGACGTTTTTGTTTCTGTTTTTCCTTTAAAATAATTCGTTACACTCATGTTCAGTCTATGTCATTCAACGCATCCTTCTTTCGAAGCATATTTCTGTATTAAATGATATATATGAATAGTAATTCAAATTCTCGCTCAAACCTTTTATTAAATTTAATAAATATTTTATTGAAAAATAACTGAGAACGAGTAAGCAATTAAAATATAATTCATTATAAAAATCCAAAGCATGAAATAAAACTATAAAATCTTGATTATTTTTTACATGTTAATAACAACTCAGAAGCCATTGTAATTTACGAATCGCTCGTAGATAAATATATTTTTGGATTCATTTACAGTATTTTTTCCGAATGAAAATACCGAGGCCCTGTAATGTTAAATGCAAAGAAAAAAGAAATAAAACAGTAGATTGTTGAATATATTTCATATGAAAGACTTGAGAATAAGTATGTGAAAA
Source organism: Acanthosepion pharaonis (assembly GCA_903632075.3). NCBI lineage: Eukaryota > Metazoa > Mollusca > Cephalopoda > Sepiida > Sepiidae > Acanthosepion > Acanthosepion pharaonis. The sequence continues at coordinate 2,381,017 of CAHIKZ030004884.1, forward strand.
AATCGCTTTTTTTCTATTCTCCCTTCGCCTCCCCAAATATTGTGTAGAGTTAATTAGAAATTCGGAGATTTATTGACGAGGGAAATTTAATTGCATTAGCGTTCATCGTTTTCGAGACATTTGACATGTTTTTTTTTTAAATTTCTAAGCAAATCTGTATGAATAATATAATTGAGTCCATTTACAAAAATGTCTTGCTTAAAATATATTCAAAGTTTTAACATTGGGGTGGTATACTAAACAGTTATTTTTCAAAGTGAAAGAAATTTGGATATGATACGGGATAAGTTAATTTGATATAGATATATAGGGAAAATATATCATTTTATTTTTGTATTTCCGGAGTAGATTAATCTGCTTTGTCTATGGCAAATGTCCTGCTAACGTGGGGCGATTCCGAGCCCGTATACACGGGATCGGGTTGCTGTCTACTTCTCCAGATAAGACTCTGCCCTTCGGCATAGCCTCGTCTGGGTTCCTCTCTACCCGGAGGCAGAGAGGTCGACAAGCAGAGTATTAGCAAACACAGAAGTTTTGTTGTCTCTTATTTTATCCTAAATGTGAAAATGATGAGACAAAATGTAAATCCTTTTAACGCTATTGAGTGATATTCTATACGTCAGTGATGTTTCTAATTTTAGATATCTTTTAATAATCGATTCCAATTTTCTATTGGGTTTATAACGGGAGAGGCGTTCCTTAATTTGATGCCAATGAAAACATTTACTTTGCAAAGTACGCAACAGTAAGCATTATCGAATGTAAAGAAGCATGATTCTTCATGAATATATCCTTTAGGTTAAAGTTTACTTGTGACGTGTGCCACTCCAAAAACGCCATCTCATCGACCTTGTAAGTTATTAATTATTTTGACCCTACATTCTCTTTCTTATAGACACAGGGTTGCAAGCATATCCTTAATTTATCTCTATTTCCATGGCAAATTTTAAGACTAATTTTCTTAGTTTGGCCAGTTCAGAACTTTACAGGTAGGACCCACCATGACACGCAAACAGCAACGGTTGTTTCCCCATTCCATTGCTAAGAAGGAAGTTCCGCAAAAACAACTTCTTCGGAGAACCACTACTTTGTGCAAGTCAACCGTTATCTATCCTCATAATCAGCGCTTACTTCTTTCTCTTACATCTTTCAATAAATTCATTCAGTAAGACTATACTTTGAATTGCTCTTAGACATTGTATGAAGTGAATATTTAATTAAAAAAAATAATATATAATTCGTTGCATTTATCTGAACATTTTCAAATTTAAATATCTTTATTTTACTACTTAAAATACGTACGACCGAATCATTAGTGTCACGTACTTTCTGTCGTGTTGGTTGACTATTTTCTTGAAGGATTCAAACCCTAGCGCAGTCTTCACGTTTCATCCAATGTAGCTCTACATTCATCACAAAAATTTTATGGAAATTTCAGTGTTCATTTATTTCTACACTCAATTTACACATTTCTCTTTCTAATGTGTACTTAGAAGTGTCAGTTTGGCAGCTTATACATCTTTCTTAATCTGCATCTTTTCTCTGAATTTACATTTGCAATACCAGATTCTTCAATTTTCTTGAATAATCTCCCTTTTGCAATATTCTAAGCAATTTTTCAATTTTATAAAGCTTCTGTAATCTCTCTTGTACTATGTCGCAAACTTTCTCCCCATCAATACATTTATAATATATTTTTAATGTTATATCATTCTTACGACCTAACAATGTTTATATATTAAATAAAAAATAAGTATCAATAAATATATTACTAATATTTATATAGTTTTACTTACTCACAATACAATGAACAACCATCGACTTGAATAATTAAATTGCACAATACCAAATAAATTTTTGTAAATATTTCTAATGCAAGCATTTTATGAACTGAAATTTACATCGTAATTTTTTTTTCATATAGACATATCCTGAAAATGTTTCCAGCATCAGTTTATATCAATCTTATTGTGAAAAAATGACTGGCTGTATAAAATCTGACATAGTGTATACATGCATTTACTTTGTGCAAAGCCTAATGCACTCGGAAATGATCGTCTCTTCAGTAATTTTGTTTCCTTTTCAGATCTTTTAAAATCGTTAAATGTATTTCTGAAAATCTTGCCAAACAGGCGTTAAGTGACATCGTCTAAGAGGTGTTAAAATTTAAGCGCTAAAGCAAAAAACAAAATGGTACAAAGATAAATAAAGCTCAAACACTATTTGCTATTATGTTTAATGGTGTGTTGTAGGATGCTTTGCCAAAAAATCTCACAGTTACAAGCAGAAATTTTTTTTAATTTCTTTTTTTTTTTTACCGAAAGTCAAGTCATTGCCACTTGTTTTGTACGAGCAAAGAACGTTTCTGAGTAAAGTTTTGTTACTTTGGTTATCAATGGAAATCGGAAAATTACATTAATTTGATGAAACTGTGACTGTTTAAAATTGTATTCGCCGCTTTCATAAGAGACTGTTAGTATAAATGTTGTGTATGCTTTTTGCCATATCAACGGCATTGTTTTGCTTTTCTTCAGATGATATTTCTTGGAATTTCGAATTTAGTCCACTCGGTAGATTGTTCTAATTCCATGTGCCACGCCTCAGTTAATTCCCTCTTGATAGCTCAACTGTTCAAGTTTTTGTCCCCTCTGCTGTGGCCAGGTATTTGGGTTAAATATGTTGAAAGCGTTTTATATCGGTTTAAAATTTGTAGGTTATCAAAGGAATTTGCTCATATGTGATATTATAATATCTGCGATTTTTAAATTTTTTTCTGAACTAGTGTACGTTATACCACTTGATTTTACTAAGACACTGTCTCTATTGTGTGCTCCTTAAGCCTATAAAAAAAAACAAGCATTTATCGCCCTAGTCTCTTTCTCAGCTTTTCAACTCTGGCATAGTCTACGTACAGTTAGAACGCGGCCACTGGGCCCCCGCAGGCGTGTGTGTGTGTGTGTGTGTGTGTGTGTGTGTGTGTGTCTCTCTCTCTCTCTCTCTCTCTCTCTCTCTCTCTCTCTCTCTCTCTCTCTCTCTCTCTCTCTCTCTCTCTCTCTCTCTCTCTCTCTCTCTCTCTCTCTCTCTCTCTCTCTCTCTCTCTCTCTCTCTCTCTCTCTCTCTCTCTCTCTCTCTCTCTCTCTCTCTCTCTCTCTCTCTCTCTCTCTCTCTCTCTCTCTCTCTCTCTCTCTCTCTCTTGACTTTTGAACTCTTTCACACACGTGTCTAGTGAGTGCATATTTGGGACTTATAAACTTAATGTCTCAGTAACCGATTTACCAGAGCTCATATTGCAATTTGTTTCTGTTGTTTTTCTCTAGCGAGCTGTATTACTCTGTCTTATTCATATCTATGCTTGGCCGGCTTAGAAGATTTTTTAGCATATGCGCTGATTCCTTAAAATTTCTTATTTTTCAGTGACATTAGTTTCTATTGTGCTTGTTAGTGAATTTATGTGTAGGCAAATGTTTCATTATTTACTTCTATACCTAGTATATCATAAGTAGTTAAGACATTCAGTTCCTGTTTTAGTTTAGTAAATATAAATAAGATTATATTCTTTAAACAAATCATTTTCCCAATACGTTTGTGCATCAATTTATGATAATGGTCAATAAAAAAGGACACTGCATGTTACGGAGAATAGAAAAGCATAAATAACAAACACTTCATGATAACATCGAGCACTGTTTTAGTAACACTAGCAATTTATTTGTAACATTAAACTTTCACAGAATATATATTGAGAATAATGTATATATGCTGGTATTTCATTCAAAAGAAAATATAGGAGGCAAAGAACTTGCATGGAACACGTATAAGTCTTCTGCCAGACAAGTTGGTAGACTTGCTCGTCTCAAACCAATAAACTTATTTAACTCGATTAACGTAAATGAACTGCAAAATCTTCCAAAGTTGAACTAATCTAACAATCAGAAAAACATTCTCATGAACAAATAAAGACCGCAGATATTTTGTCACGTGTTCAGGTCACATCAAAAGTGGTAGATTCTTCACTAAGCTTATGCAAATATTTCTCGTCATTCATTGTCATGAAAGTAGCATGTAAGATTACTTAGTTCTTAGATGAACTAAGTAATCTTACGCGCTACTTACGAATTTGCTTGACCAAGCGAGAAGCTACCAATGACTCATTAGTGAAAATAATATTACTATGTAGTTAAATAGATTGAAATCAACAGATATATTTACAGGTTAATACTTGCAGCTTTAACGTTCAGGAAGACATGCATTTGAATTCTAGTTGATTCGTGGGTATGTTTAAAATTCATGCTTGCTTGGTTAGCATGAGTATATTTAAATAATCTTTATTTATACTGAATGTGTGATCGAAAGAGAAAAAAAATGAAAGCTGCCCACTAATGTAGGATATTGCTGGTGTGATCAAATAAAGCGACGAAAATATATAAATATCTTTATTGTTTGAGTTGCGGCGATTAGGTAGAGTGAAGTTAGGTTTGCGCACACATGAATTGACGTAGCCTTTCTGTCCAGACCGGTTTTATAACATTTGGACACATACGCAACTACGTCTTCTTTCGGTATGTAGCCTACGCAACGTCGTGTGGCCACTCCACTTCCGGCATGTGCCCATGCAAGCACGCGTTTCCTTCAGCTGTGCGCACTGTTTATTTTAGCTACCGGATGCATTTCCTGTTTATGCTATCACTAATTCCGATTTCCGCTCACACAGTGATGTAGCGAAAATAAGGTTAAAGGTCTTTTCTCAACTGCTATCCAACACTAAGATACAAAAAATAAATTAAGAGGAAACAGTTGTAAGAACTAAGTATTGAGCTTCCATGTAAGACAAAATAGCTCATTTCTTTGGTAAGAATTTTTTCATCTTTGGGCACACACATTATCTATCTATCTATCTATCTATCTATCTATCTACTCATATGCCGATGATAACTCGTAATGATCAGAGATTGGAAGCTGATCTCGCATCTAATCCCACTCTAATTACTCAGTGGAAGAAAAACTATCTGGTTACATTCAATACCTTGAAAACCAAACTAGTTACTTTCTATCATTGCTGATCGGATCCTAAACTACCACGAGTCACAATGAATGGATGCCTTATTGGGTAGGCTGTGTTCCTTGAGAGACTACTGGGCCTTAAACTCACCTCAAGTGGAACTCGTACATACGATCCATCAAAGATGTAGGAAAAATGGTCGGTTCCCTGTACCGCTCCAGTAAGTACCTGACTCCATATGCTAACCTTTATAAGAGCCAGATAAGACCAAGAATGAAGTACTGTTGTCATATTTGGGCGGGAGCTGCACAGACTGTACCTTCCAGTCTCGATAGAGTCTAAAAGCGTCTCAGAGTCCCAGTAAGTTACAAATTATATTCTACCCTCTTACCCCCCCCCTCTCACAGTTCTATCGCTACTTACATTGAAAGTGTTCGAATGAAAATTCCTTGGCTCGGCCAGTTAGAACCTTTACGGCCAGGACCCGCCATTACATCCACTTTGTAGCAAACCACCCACATTCTCGCCGAATCCCATTATTGAGAAATAAGTTCCACTCGAACAGCTTCTTTCTGCGAACCACTGCTCTGATGAAAAGACTCGCGTCTTTTATGGAGTTCGAAAAAAAAAAACATGTAGAAAACAATTTTGATGAAATAATATTCACATGTTGTAAAACATTAAATATATTTTTCACTGGAATGTATTCTCTTGTGCCAATCTATGTTCTAGATATTTTAAAATTATTTTAAGCTACCATATACATGCATGCTTATAAAATCACAGGTATTCAAAAGTCTATAGTAAGTAAATTTTAGTGGACATCCATCATCACCGGGTTGTCTGAATTCAAGACATTTTGCCTCGTATTTCCCGTATTAATGTTATGAAAATTGCAGAAAACACGAAAAAAACTCAATGGAGGTGAATCTATGAGATTATCGAATTGATAGTCTATTCTGTCGCCGATATTACATCAAGAGATTCGTGTAGAATTTTAAAAGTACTATTGTATTACGAAGACGTCGATTCAATGACGCGAAGCTAATTGTTTCGGAAAATAAAGATATATACTACTATTTTGTAAAGGGTAAAATAAAATTAAACGCAGTAAAGAAGGATATTATATTGAAAATATTCGGACCTATTGATGTAAATAGGTAAGTATATTTGCATCGAGTTACAATTGCAGAGATTGGCTATCGATATTACATTTATAAATTTACACACACGCGCGCACACGCGCGCGCACACACGCGCGCGCACACACACATACACACACACATATATATATATGAATTTCAAATAAATTGCTGGTGTTAAAAAAAAAAAACAGTTGTCGTTGTTATATAATAGAGCTATTAAATATATATTAATAATACATATCCTTCACTGTTCGAACAGTGAGCGATAATATGTACATTTATCAATATATATATATATATATATATATATATATATATATATATATATATATATGAGGCCATCAACTTAGCTCAGGAACAAATAATAATAAAACCAAACGAAATCGACATCATTAAACAAACGAAATTGGCATCATTAAACACTCCCGTAAATCATTACTACTTCACAATGAAAAAGTATGGATAAAGAAAGATAAGATCTTTGACACTACAATGGGAAACTTTGATGGTGCTAGAGCGAAATCATAGGTATATACTTAAGCCACGAACTAAGCAAAACAATAGATAGAAATGACACAGGACTCTACAGGGACGACGGTCTCGTAATCTTAAGAAACAGTAACAAACAAAACACAGACAAAACTAGAAAAGCAATAATAAAAAATTTCAATAATAACGGCTTCGAGGTAGATATAAAAACTAATCTAAACGAAATAGATTTTCTAGATGTTACCTTCAACCTAAGGAAAGGCATATGTAAACCATACAAAAAACCCAATGATAAATCACTCTATAAACACACATCTTCCAATCACCTGCCTTCTATTATCAAACAGATACCAACAATTCCTCCAATGAATCCATATTTAACAAAGTTAAGAAAGACTACTAAAGAGCCCTAAAAGATCGTGGATTCCCAGCAACATTCACATACTCAACACAGAACACAAAAAAGGCCACCAGAAAAAGAAATATCATATGGTTTAACTCATCGTACAGCAAAAACGTAAAAACAAACGTAGGAAAAATATTTTTCAAACTCTTACACAAACATTTTCCGGAATGAAGCAACCTACACAAAATATTCTACAAAAACACAGTAAAAATCAGCACCAAGAACATAGTACAGATAATAAAAAAGCACAACCGGAAAACTATCCACAAGCCACACGAACAAATTAAACCTAGGTGTAACTGCAGAATAAAGAACGAATGTCCCTTAAACGGTAATTGCTTACAAAACAAGGTAATATACCAAGCCACGATAAAATCGCCAGATAATGAAGAAAAAGTATACATAGGAGTAACTGAAGGACCCTGAAAACAAAGAAATTATGCACACAAAATATCTTTTACAAATAGTAAATACGCGAACAGCACAATGCTTTCTAAGTATATCTGGAAAATTAAAAACAAAACGTACATCACACCAAAAATATCTTGGAAAATAAGGAAAAGATCATCAGCGTACAACAACCAATCCAAAAACTTGCAAACTTTGCTTGGAGGAAAAATAGCCGTCATTGCTTTCCCAGACCAAAATAAATTATTAAATAAACGATCCGAGCTCATCTCAAAATGCAGACACGAAAACAAATTTTTACTACGTTACTTAAAAATCGAAAACTAATAAAATAAATTAAATTAAATAAATAAATAAATAAACAAAATGCCAATAAAATACGTAAAATAAATTAACTCAAACAAATTACCAAATCACACCTGTTAGAATAGACGAAATAGAATACATAAATAAAAAGATAAAAAGCAAACTCAATGAACACAAACAAATAAAGTAATATACAAATTAACAAACCATTATGACCAGAATATTACTTAGACTATAAAAATCAAACCAAAAATCGGACGAAAAACATAGCTATAACTGTTATATAACGATAAAAAAAACTATGTTACTTAAAAATCGAAAACCGAAAAGAGTAAATAAAAATAGGCAGTATAATAAATAAATAATAAAAAACAAGTAAAATAAATTAATCTAAATTAATCCCAATAAATAAATAAACAAATGATCCCGATAAATTAACTGTTACAAAAAAATTAAAGATAATCAAGCTCCAAATTGAATAAATAGCTTTAATTATCTTCCCAAACCAAAACAAAACTATTAAATAAGCGATATAAACAAATTTTACTACGTTAATAAAACACTGATTAAAATAAAAATAAATAAATAAGATAAGAAATAAAAATAAAAAAATAAAAATAAATAAAAACAAGCAAAATAATTTAACCCAAATATATAAATAAATAAACAAACAAACTAATAAACGACTTCCGGCAAAATAACGGCCAAAATAGACTACCCACAATGCACCACTGACCCGTATATATAAAAGGCCGGAAAAAAAACTAACTCGTGGCCTGACGATTGTATCAAGCATGAAACAGCCTGTGATTTCTAAGTCTTGACTTCAATGTTCACTTTTATATTTACACACGCACTATCTCTGATATTGAGTACTTTATCCCATAAATATAGCACACCTTACGAGTATATTTTGTTCATATATATATATATATATGAAGTTTTTAATATAGAAGAGGTTTTAAATTTGTTTGGAATCAGTGATAGCGTTTTGATTTGTTGCATTCAATAGGGTTATTTTACCACAAGGATAGAGATGTATCTGCGAAACTTGAATTTCGATGTTAAATCTTTTGAACTTTTATTTAACTCTCAATTATTGTTTCGCTAATTTACAATACTGAACAATTTATTTCCAAAAATGTGCTTGTCTTTATATCGTGATCAAAATGTTATATATATATATATAACACATATATGTGATATATATACAGTGCTGTTCGATAAATGTGACTCACCTATTTTCTTTTACTAAAAATATTTTTTGTCTATTGATTTTGGGGTTAAAATAATTTTTAATCTTACTAGTATAAAGACCCTTTCCCGACCAGCTAGGAAAAAAGTTTATCCACCCTAAGGTATTCTATTGATAATTGTAAATGTGGATGTAAATGAGATTCAGGAAAAAAAATCTGTACAAAAAGTGACTCAGATATTACATTCTAATGATTAAACTGGTCAATTTAAAGAGCTTCTGACAAAATATTGAAAACACTTTTACGATACACTCAGAACAATATTCTAGCGAATTCTAGAACAGCTTAAATTAAATCTAGAGTATTCCAGAATATTCCAGAAAGCCTCATACAGTATAAAAACAGCTTGAAATAGCCACTCAAGCCACTAACCATATGAAAATGTACAAACACGCATCAGAACCACTTAAGGCATCTATTATTGTCCTCTCAAAAGCAGGCAAGTCTATGAGAGAAATTGAGGAAATTGCTATAACCTCACAATCAACTGTCTCTTGAATGCTTAGGGCATGTAATGATGCCCCTCCTGCTCCAAGGAAGGAAACAAGGAGGCGAAAGAAAAAAGATTGATGATAGAACTGGCAGGGTAATCAAGAGAGAAGTTGCGAAAAATAGGACTATCACTAGCCAAGAAATTGCAGCCAGTCTAAGCGAAGAGCAAGGTGTTAGTTATGCCTCTTCAACAGTCCGTCAGAACAAGGTTACAAATCTTGTACACGAAGGTTTAAGCCGCTTATAAGCAAAGCCAACAAAGAAAAGAGACTTGAATGGTCTCACTATTACAAACATTTCACCGTAGAAGACTGGAAGAATGTTCCCTTCTCCGATGAAACGAAAGTTGAGCTAAATTCAAAGGATAAGGTGAGTCACTTTTATCGAACAGCAATGTATATTTTTAGACGATATTGAAATCATCGGAATAGTTTTCCTTCTGATATTTTTCAAATTACCTTAAACCTTTTTCGGTTGTAAACCAATTGTACAGTAAATTTTACAAAGCAGAAGTCTTTTAGACAGCGAATCTAAAGTATAAAATGGATATAAATGAACGATGAACTGAAGCAGAAAGCATTGCCTTGTGAGCCGCGAGCAGTTTTTGTGCTGAGACATTAATTCCAAATCAGAGACTCAGTTTAGGCATAATCACACAAACTGATGAACGCTATAAAACTCAGAAGTCGAAAGAGACATTTTATTTCAAGCGATTTTTTGTTCTAAAAGAAAATATATTTCCTGTGCTTTTGGCACTATGAAGCATTTTTTTATTTTATTTACTTGGCAACTAACCAGGTGAAGTTTATAAACGCCATTTCTTAAACCTTAAAGAAAAAGTGAATTGCCCGATTTAGTCGCCAAAAGCATATTTAGAAATAAAAGAATTATATTTATCTTTCTAGAATCGATTGTACGTTATCAAAACAGAACATCCTGCTACATTGCCACATCCAAAATATCATTTTCAAAAGCTTGTGAACTTTTAACTTTTACATTAATGAAGTTAATCAAGAATGAAAACATACGTTAATTGTTGTGAAAGAGTGTATTCATGCCTGCTTTCCAGATTCACAGAGGCGTGTCTATGATGAAAATTGAAAAAAAAAAATGAGACGAAATGAAAATGAAGACTGTTTTCATTAGAATTCATCAATCTCAATTCTTAATTATCCAATGCTATGAAAGAAACTTCATTTGGCAATGAGAAAGTTTATTTTTAAAAATGGTCGATTTTACAACAAAATGCTACAATTCTCTCTAATGTACGTCTTAGAAACTTTTCTTCATGCAATAAATAATCAAAAGTCGAATGAATAAGTTAATTTTAAATAGCTAAGTAATTGGGCTGTTGAAAATCTATCTCGTATGATAGTCAAAGTCATTTAGTAACAAACTGGCATTTCTTTGCAGATTTATATTCATTCAAGATATTTGACGAACAAAAAATATTCGACAGGATACTTAAAGATGGTAACGAGGATTAAAAAGTACTTATTTGCAATGTTTACAAGCTGAAATTGATCGAGAGGAGAATTTATTGAAGGGTTCTTATTACACACTTCATAAGTGGATCGTTGTCTGTTTTTCTCCTCTGGTAACAAACCATTGCATGAGACTTCTAGTAGCTGCTTGGATGCAACAGTGGCCATCCCAGGGTAGTGGTCGTGACAGTCTGATTACACAATTTGCAGGAGCCGATGAGTGGGGGATGACCCTTGTGTCACAACACGAACACGATTAAAATCACCATGAACAAAATTTTCTGTGAAGCTGTACATTTTATAGTCCAGAGACTAGATAAGAGAATGGCGACGCGACAGGTGATGTTGTAACAACGAACCAGCACCAAAACAAACCCTTGTACTGGTACTTACTCTTCTTCATACTTAGACAACGATGTTCGGCAGCATTCGAAGTGACTGTGACCTCTGACCACAGAAGATGTATCATTTTTTGAGCAGTTGATTAATAAATAAAAATCGAACGAGCCTCTGAATTGGTGGCTGAAATATCCGCATCTTGCTGGACGGGAACAGTACTGAAATGCAAGAAGGGAAACAAACATCGTTGCTAAGGAGTTATAAAACAGACATTGCCGCGCTGAGAGAAATTAGATTTGCTTATGAAGGTATGCTAAAGGAAACTGCAGGTGATTATATTTCTTTAGCAAGGAAATCGTGAGAAAGCGGACAAAATACAAGGAATAGGGCTTGTTTTCAGAAATATTCTGATGAAATCCACTGACGCCATCCCCGAATGAATCGGCGAATGTTTTATAACATTACACTTTTAAGTGGGCAAGTTACACCAAGCAAAAATCTACTTACCGTCATGCATAAGGAAAATAATCTGTTCTATTGGTAATATTTAACAATTTAAACATTATTAGTACGGGCTTTCAATGACGACAAATTTTGCTTAAATCTGCTTTGTAAAATACCCTCCAATATGCAAAAATGTGTACATTCAATTTTTTCACTTTAATATATTTTTATCATACCATGGACTTTGCATTTTAACACATTCCAGAACAATATAAGCCCAATTTGGTTCGGTTGATCTGATGTTGGAGGTTTTATGCCTATTTTAGTAGATTTTTGGTTATGTGTCTTTTAGTCTGCAAAATACACACTCATAAGTAATTCTGACAGGTCCAACATTTCTTTTCTGATGTATGTATGCATGATCTGGTATGGGTAACAAATTGCCCCTCCAGACTGTATGGACTGACCCCCCCCCGTACTACTACTATATGTAACACCCACGTATTCATCTAGATTATTTAGGTTAATGTTCCTTAAATGTGACTTAGTGTTTGACTAATGAAAAAGTAAATATAGAAATATTTATAAATCACAAAATAATGACCGTGTGCGACTCAGTTTAATCAATAGCAATGTTTTACATATGCGTTTGAATTCAAAGGAAAGCGAGCGAATAATATTTTAGCAAATTCAGATACCTTTTGTCCATAATCCTTATAAGTTTTAAAGCTAAGAATCACATTGTGAAAAGACGTCATGGAAAAGGGTTGTTTCATGCCTTTATAAAGGAAAATTAACACAGGCATATTAACGGTAGTGGTGAAAATTTCAAGGTATTTTATTACGTGTTTCAATATTAAGTTGATACGACCGCCATATTGTATTCCTCTACAATATATATAAAAATAAAAAATAATAAAATAGCATACGTTTGCATGTGCAAAAACGAATCTAACCATCTTCGTTTCAGTATGATATTTGACAACGTTTTTATTATAAACAAGTTTTGAAATATTAAACAAGAAATCTTTATATAAATATTGTAACTACTTTAAAAAAAAAATGAATTAGTTTAAAAATACAAAGTTCTCCACCGTTTACTTATAAATTATCGTCAATGAATACAGTTTATTTTCTACCGAATATGTGATCCTTAACTGGTTTATTTCATCGTGTGAAAAATCTTTTCCCAAAATAAATGTGACATATCTTAAATTCTGATAGCTTTATACTAAAAGAAGAAAAACATCAGGGAGCGTAGGTAGTAAAATTTCTAAAGCGTTTTATTGAGTGCTTTAAGAAAACCAAGAAAAAAAGAAAAATCAACAGCAATAAGGTGTTCTCTTAAAAGCATTAATGAAGTACAATGCAGCGATAAGATAACGAAACAAGAAATAATCACTCCATTAATTCGGTTTTACTGAAAATGCACGAATAGTGTCTTTGATTTGATTAATAAACGATAATTAATTTGATGAAACAGTTGAAAGACTTTCTATTGACTATTTTAAAAAAGACGCCTAAAGAAGACACAGGGAAATTGGTCAGTAGACAAAAACATTTCGAAAAAGATTTTCGGTAATTCTGAAGGAAATTTGGATATCAAAAGAGACCTATTAACTTAAAACATAAATTACTGTAAATGCAAAAAATGCTTTTATAGCCACAAAATAAATATATTGTACTTGCCGTCGAGGATAAGCCTGGGAAACCAGCTATGAAGTATATTTCACCATTACAACTTTTCCATAACAATGGCTACAGTATACAGCAATTTCACTTTCATCAGCAACAGCGTAGACCTATTTAATCATCTAATTTGAGATGTTTAAAATACACAATTGTTTATACGCATGCCATCAAAGTTTTTCTATTGACTTATCCAATGTAAATTGAAATAGATAATCTCAAAACCGCCAACGCCACATGAATTCAAAGTATAGCATCATTTTTTTCTACTTGTTTTCGTATGTATGCATTACCACCCTATCCTATTAACTCATACAGATCCTCTGCTTCTGTCTTTTACTATTAGAGAAATACCATTGATTCGATATTCATGCAGTTACGTAGCTTTTGTGTGGAGATCATTGTTGTTTGAATGTTTTCTCATACATGGAATAAATACGAAACAGTGTAAAAGATAAAGTATTAATGTAATCAGGTCTAAAAGGAGATTTACAAAAAGACGGTAAATATACGTGACGTTTCTATGTAAAGAATATCGGTGAAAGAAGAGGGCTAAAAACAAATTAATCAATGATCAGAATATTTTCGACATTTTCTTCGTTACCTTTCACTAATTTTATTTCCTCTGTCCGTATATTTATATATTTCTTCATCTTTTCTCTCTCTCTCTCTCTCTCTCTCTCTCTCTCTCTCTTCGCTCTTCTCGATTTATCAATGTTCATCATTTCTTTTTCAACACTGATGTCTGTTATTTTCTAATTCTCTTCCTTCCTTTCGCTCTTATTTTGTCATGTTTTATTTTATTCCCATTAAAGCTTTAGCTATATTACTTTACATTTATTTGTTTACTCATATTTATCTCTATATAATGATGTAGATGAGCCTAATGTTATTGAAAGCACATGGAGAGAAATAAATAACATGAGACTTGAAATTTTCATATTTGATTTCACTTCAATACATCAACAAATGCTCAGATAGTGTGTGGTGTACTCCCATTTCCTGAGTCGTTGTATTCTCGTCTGAGATGACTGAGAGATTGCCTAATTCTTGTCTGGGATAGCTGATATATCTCTATCCTGCTTATCATTCGTACGCTTGGAAAAGCGGTTATAGCTGTGAGGTCACCTGATTCTGCTTTCAGCAGCGAGAAGTTTACCTGCTTTTTCTTGGCTTAATGTGATATTGAGTGAAAATTACATTTTGGCATCTCTCTCTCTCTCTCTCTCTCTCTCTATATATATATATATATATATATATATATATATATATATATATATATATATATAAATTAGCCCTCATCGATAGCATGACTCGGAGTTTTATCAAAAAAGTGTTGATTATAGATTGGCCGTTACTTAATTTTAATTTTTAAAAATATATATGATTATCGCAATATTGGAGATTTTTAAATATTATACCGGTACTACACTTTTTAATTCTAAAAATTATATTTGGCATTTAACATAAAAGAGATGTGTATATAAATGTGAGAAAAATCAATTAAAAAATATTTTAGCATTGTGGATATTAAGTTTTTTTATTTTTAAATTAAAGGAAGATGACTTGTTCATTTTTTATGAAAAAAATGTAATTTATATGAAAATTAACCGTAATTTATATTAAAAATTAACCATAATTTATATTAAAAATTAATCTCGATCAACATATTTAAGTAGATATTTATTTTTATGCCTACATATAACCATCAGTTCATTTCTCTATTAGCTAGGGCTAATAAGTTACAAGTTACATTTATTTCCTTTCCCGTTATAAAATTTGGCTCTTGCTATAATATTCCAGTTGATGATAGGTGGATTGTCATTATTCTTTAATTGCCAGAAATATTTGGAGATAGCAGTCCTGCTTATGCATTTTATATTACCTAAAGTTGTTCGATGGTGGTAGAAACGAAATTTCCAAGGATTTTCAGTGGAACCAAAATAAAATTTAACATCGCTATCAGAATGTATGCTAGTTTCATAAACAATATTATCAGTTATACATTGACCGTTTCAAGGACAGATCATATTTCTTCGGTAGTTGCATTTGTTTTCAGAAAAAAATTATGTTGTCTTTGTTGTAAATATATTTGTTGTAAATATATTTGTTTAATATAATGTTGTTATGTCTGGAAATAGAGTTATCTTATATTCATATATAGCTGATTTTAAATTATTTTTGTTCAAAATCTTCTTTTAGTGTTGGTGAATGGTTAAAGTGTTTATGAATTAAATTTAGAAAAATTCTTTTGGTATTAGTTTGAACATGACAACGAAAAGGTGGATTAAACCAAATGCTGTTACGCTTACGGTGTTTCTGTTTTTTGTTTTTGTTTTTTTTTACCTTTTTCGATTTTTTTAAATACTCTGAATTTACTTTATGATTGCTTAGTTCTAAAGCCTTTATATATTTAGTTTTAGACTTATCAAATATTCCTTTATTGCAAAGATCTGATAAAAAGCTCTAACAAATGACAAAATAAAACAGCCAAAGGCAAAGATAATCATAAGCGACAAAATAAAATAATTTTTTTTAAAAAGGATTAAATCTCTATGCAATAAAATATTTTATTTAAATCAACAAAAGTGAAACGAAATTAACTAATTACATTTTTGAACAAGGCTTATACTTCCACTTGCACTTTTCATTCACTGAGACTCTGACTTGCAAAATTTGGCAAACTCTCTCGGGACAAATATTTGCGTAAATAAGAAAGAGAACAAACTTAAAGCATTTTACGGAACAGTATTGATCTTATTTTCTCTGACACAAAACACATAAGTATATCTTGAAGAAGACGCTGGGAGACACCGTGGTGCATTGTGGGGCCCAGAAGTACATTATTCAATACTGTAAGGCAAGAGCAATATAAGGTTGTTTCATTGATTATATGAAAATGTTAGGATACTATTTTTAAACAACAACCGATTATTAAAGCAAGTATGTATATATAAATCAAGACCCGAATTATTTAAGCAAGGGATAAATATTTACAAAAACGAAATTAAATTATTGATAGGATAGGAGAAAACTGTGAAACATATGTGATTTCCCTAAACCTAAATTTACCTAAACAACCTAATATTGTAAGCCATATTTTATATTTAACCATTAAGCAGCGTTTTCACTGAGTAAGCTTTTGTTGCTGGGAGTGTTTATTGAAAAACTCCTGTAAACTTTACATTTTGACTGTCAGTTTTTGATTTTGCAAAAAGATTTTTTCCATTCTTTTTTCTTACATTATATTTATATTTTCATTTAACTTTGTTTTGTGGGCGACGATGTGACCGTTCCAAATAACACTGAATAGCGTATTTAACAGACTGCTTGTCTAAACGTCTGTTCGTTGACATATGCAGAGTGATTCAAAAGTTATTTACATTCATGCTATGAAATAAAAGAAAGTTAAAAAAATAAAATAAAAAAAAACTAGCAGAGATCATGAAAACTTCACGTTTTTCTTATTTTAATTTTCTGATGAACCGTACTTCTGAATTTAATGATAGTATATACTCCTTGCGAGTTTTGTGACTATAAAATGCTTGTAGAAATACTCCCATTACATCATTAAATATTTGAGCTGAACCTTTATAAAATTTTTATTGTTACTACTTTAAATATCTCAGTTTTGAATAAATGTTTAATCATCTAGGTTGTTTTATTTTTAGTACACGTTCTTTTGAGAGAAGTATTTTATGAAGGTTAGACAGCTAGTATAAACATTTTTTACACACTTGTATATCTTTTTCGGCTCAACTGTTAAAACATAAGGATCCATTTCTAGCTTATGGAAAATTATTTTTTGTCAATACTGACCAATGTGAGACGTGGTCTCAAGCCCTAGTAAGAATCCAAAGTGGGGGATGTGGTCGTAAATTTCTGAATAAATAGAACTCAGGTCAATGGACTAGAAGACTTTTTGACAGCAAAGGGACAAGGCAAATCAACATCAAGGAAGAGAAGGCATTTGACATCAAGAAGAGACCATCAAGAAGGCACAAGGTTACAAAAGCCAGTAGCAGATGATTAAAGAATTTTGGAATTCAAGAAGAAATTCTCTTGCAGTTGGACAGCAAAGAATGAAAAGAATTCTAAGAAATTTTCTCAAGCACGAAAAGTGTGAATTTAAAAGGGACTTTTCTGAAATTATTATATATCCCAGAGACACTTGTGGCAGAAATAAAATTAGTTTTTTTTCTTTTTTGTCTGAAAGATGATTTCACCTGTGCTTTTCTGCATTCTTGAATTGCTTTTTCTCTTGTCATTTTCAAAATTCTTGTCTTTTTCTAAACTAAAACCGTAATTTTTTCTATTTTTCGATGGTAATCCCTTTTATCAGAAATTGTTATCTCTCCTTAATAGGCATACAAAAGAAAACTTCGGCTCAAACTGTTTATTTGTACCTTTTTCGTATTTGTATAATGAATGTTTTGCCTTTAAAATTTTACGCAGTGGTTGAGTTTTCTTTTGTTGTTTTGCACCTATTATGACTTACTATTCCTACAAACTACATTTTTGTGTTTGGCACAAGAACTTCGATTCAGAAGGAAATTAATTTTGTTATACTTTAGGAAAACATATGAATAACAATAATAATTATTAATGCAGGTTATTATTTAAATAATATTAATTATATATTAATGCAGGTTATTATTTAAAGAAGTATATATATATATATATATATATATATATATATATATATATAATACCTTTAAATAACTTTTTAAATAACTTGAGGAACATTGGGTCCAAAGATATCATTGCGGTTTCTGTAACACGCCTGTTTTTATTTAAGTAGGTTTTTAGCCTACTGCACAAACCCTAACCGGGAGGATCGGGTTTGAATTCAGAGTTGTCCTTCTCCTAGACCAGTTGCCAACCAAGGCGATAGGACTCAGTCTGTCCTGCTATTTACCCATAGCCGGGGTAGAAGAAGAGGATTCATATCTTTCCCAAGAGTATTATCACGTAAGTGAATGTAATGGAATTCGAACTCGGCTCTCAGATTCCTCAATCCGAGCTGCTACCCATTACACTACCGTGCTTCCTCTATTTAACAAAATAACAGGGTACAAAAGAAAATTTTAAAAACTGACATGGTTTTCCATTTCCCTGAAGCAGACGTTAAATTAATGAAAGCGTTATAATGTCTTCTATTTTCACTTTCTTTATGTATGCTTTCTTTTCTCACTAAAACCAATTTTCCGTCTTTTCTCGCAATGAAAACGATTTCATCTATCATCAATCATCTATTTTAATTGTGGGGCATAAGGAACTTACTAATGGAGAAATAAGCAAAAGTATATGATACACGAATTAAAAATAAGACTAAACTATATATGAAAGCTAATAAACACCTGTGTTCGAGCTAAAATGTATCTTTATAAAACGGAAATGAACTAGTGGTCTAGCCGCTATTTCAATATAAAATAAATCCGAGATTTTTCCAGTAAATGTGAAGATTATTTACAATGTTTGCATGCCGACAATTGTCTCTATCACTGTCGTTGCTAAACAAGGTTTCGGCCCTTTTTCCTTTCGTCCTTCATCAGGTTATTGTCGATCCGTGTAACCATAAGTGTAAATTATGAAAGTTCTTTATCCCAGAAATACAGACAGAAATTAATGACAGAATTCGTTTTATAGCTGGTTTTTTGGCATTGCGTATACTGAGAATGAGGAACTTGGCAAATAAATCTAATATTTGCTATATCACAAAAAATAACATTACTTCTATAATGTTTAACAAGCGTGTCTTGCTAGAACAATTAAAATTGAGTAGTGAGTTTAATCCTCACTGGGTGCTTCATACTTTCGGACTTGTGCCACATCTAAGCTACGCTTAAGAACTAACCATAATAACAAAACTGGAAACGGAAAATCTTTTATCCTGAAAAGAAATCTTAGTTTATGAAAATGTTAGAAATTAGCAGAAAGGATGTGAAAGTTTCAGTTCATGATTCTTTATTTACTTCTGTAATTCTAATCTCATTAGCATCACAAAGAAGCACCAGAAAAAAAGCATTCATTTCATTTTCGATTCAGGCTCATTTTTGCTTGAATTGCATAAAGCTGAATCACTGAAAATTTTGAATGAATGTTTCAAATGAAATTCAGACGGTGTATTAGATTATAAGCTAATATCTTTTCAATCACTGACTTCATTAAAACAAAAAAATATATGAACTGTGATATAAATTTAGTTCTTTAATAACGGGAATTGATTGAATTTAAAATTAGAAACTATAAATACTAAATTACATAGAATGACATCCAAATATGATATAAAAATATCTAAATAGTATCCAGTGTTTCCAAATTTGTAGGAGGCACATTCTTCAAATGCATTTTCATTATCCACCTTAAGATCTTGCTCTGGAACATATACTCTGAGGCATATGTCTAAGTTATCTATCACAATGCGCAATTTGTAATAGTTGGAATTTTTAAAAAAATGTGTATCTTATAGCCGGCAACTATGGTATATCTCAAATATGTATACAAAAGGCTTGTCTGTATATAATTCAGCCTTTTAATATTAAAGAAAAAATGATCGACTGAGCAGTGGTACCTGAGTCCTGTTCAAAGAACTAGGGCCTGGTAAACCTGTATCAGCGTGCCTTATACTTTTTAAAACAATCATATTTTACTAGGAAGTCAAAGTCGCATTAAAACAAAACCGGGGGAAGGATGGATTGACAAGTTAGGGTAATGCAATGTTTTGGCAGAAATCTCCATACAATACATAAAGAATCTTCTCAATTCTGTGTGGATGTGTGTACGTGTAGGATGTCGTGATCATTTGTCTTTTTTCATTTTACACTCGCTAATTTACCTTTTCTCTTTTTTGTTTATATATATATATATATATATATATATATATATATATATATATATATATATATATATACAAAACCAACATCAAAACATCAATCTTTTAAAATCTCAAAATCACACAGCCTTAATAAAATCTTTATTAATTTGTATGTTGTGATTCCTAGACATCCGATAATTGGTGTGAAAAATAAAGAAAGAAAAACACTTGAAATAAACAAAAGAAATTCCAGACTGAAATTAATAAAATCTAAAAATAACTAAATTCGAAGCCTTCGTAAAATGTTGTATATTTATTTTTCTCTCACCTAAACGAATTTCAAAAAGCACAACTTTCAGCCATAACAATAGAATTAATCCAGATTTTGTTTTCTAAGAGGATGATCAAGTAAGGGATTGAAAGAGAGAAAGCAATCAATAAATTAAAGACATTTCCATTGTTATAAGCTATTACATGAAATTGTCTGTTGTGATGTGGGGACTGACAAGACACAACATTTAACTGGATAGAGTCAGTCATGATAATAGCATTCAATACTCAGCTAGACAAGTCACTGCAATAGTACTATCTTATTTCCTTTCTAGACAATTACTCGAGACTACTTATCATGAATGGATCAGTCAATTCATGAGAGCAAATGGCTCTTAACACAACAGTGTGCCAGTTAGTGCACTAAGACAACGGATATGCATTTTACAAAGAAAAATTGGCGTGCATATAATGTTATCTTAGTATATGTGAAATAACGGAAACTTATACGTACTGATTACACATTTGTATTATGCATAATTATAAGTTGCAAACAACTTACATACATATGTTTCGTGACACGTTTACTGATGTATATTGTTATTTTCATAGTAAATGTTCAGATGAGATGCATTCCTTTCTTTATAGCTAGAACAAGCTATACATATGACCACGGTGTCGTATCATCTAATTCCGTATTCCAATTGTAATAATAAAATTCCAATCAGAGTACTTTATATATCCAAATTTTTCTTGTGGAACAATCTCCCGCGCGTATGCTTCTTTGAACGCTACAATCTTAATTTTTTCATCAAGAGTTCATTTTATATTCCTTTCCTTCATAATCATCACTTACAACCAATCCCTCTTACATTTCTATCAAACACATTCTCTTAATCAGTCTCTATCTTGACTAACTCTCGAACTTTTGTATTAGTGGAACTTTATACAAACTATCTTTCTGAAAGACATCATTTAAATCATCCTTAAAGATTATGTTTTCAAGGACATTTTACATCCTTAAAATTAATTACACCAATGAATCTTTCTGCATAAACAATTGTGATCTTCAATAAGGCTCAATACTGATTTCGAGGCGAAATAATATCATTAGTAGATCTAAGAATAGTAAGGTAAATTTGAATACTAAATGCTTTTAGAGTTTCTTCTTTTTTCTTAAAATAAAATTTTATTTCTTTTCTCAGAAGAGAATTCTAAGTTAGCAATATCATTGTATGATGTTAATAACTTATAATTCTATTACAAATAGCATTACGCATAATGAGTTTGCGCTGATTGATAAAAAGCATAATTGGTTTGTATGAAGTAGAATAGTGACAAGAGAATTCACTTCTATATTGGTAGTAGGAAAACGTTATTGACACTGAAGTTATGAAGTATATAAACAAAGACAATATTACATGTGTATATAAGGAGATATAAGCAGAAAGAAATATGATAAAGATGTAAAGGAATAAAGAGAAAAGCAGTAATGAATCTAAGTTTAATTACATGAATATAAAAAATGACTGATTCTCCAAAATATAACTGATTTTCTAAAATGTATTTCTTGGTTTTAACTCAGAAATACATTTTGGAGAATCAGATATACTTTTTCGATCTTGCTTGATCGAAGACGGTTTGCGTTAGTGAGTTAAATCCTATGAATAATATTTATTCAAACACATCCTCCAAACTAGATATGTACTGAAATTATGTTGATCAATACTGAAAACCTTACTATAATCTTGAAATTTTTTACCCTGTTGACCTCATCTTTATTGTCATATTCACGACATTTCGGCCGATGTAAGCTTCGGTCATTTTCAGGTGATATACGTTGGGATTTCGAACCGAACGCTTTATTTCGGCCACAACGGTAGATTGTTCTCGTTGTAAGTGCCAAGCCTTTTCTGGGTATCTCAGTTTTACTTATTTCCCTTTAGTAACTCTGAATTTTTGTTCATCTCTGCTGTGGCTAGTTATTGAACTCACAAGTCTTTAGGCCAAGTCACTGGATTACTTCAACCACTACTTTTAGCCACTGGGCCATGTGTACTGGACCATGTGTCTCAAAGCATTGGTTGAAGTAATCCAATGACTTGATCTAATGTATAGTAAGGTATTTAAGATAGAATTTGAGTTGTGTTGAGTTTGGATAGATTTGTAGTTGTGATAGATTTAGTAGGTAAAATAATATATTTTTTTTTTGATTCGTTGTGTTTGTCAAGAAGAACAGCTCTTCTATTTTGGAATATCTTATGAGCTGTTTGTTTAGCATTGAATATAGAATAGTTAGAGTATTAAAGGATCTTGAATTTATTCTCTTCGCATAAATACTGAGGGCTGCAAATTCTGAGTGCTCTTAAACAGAATCCAATGATCATTCCGGATTTTATTTAGTTTTTATGATGGGAGTCATAAACATTTATTTATTTTTTTTTATAAAACCTTACATAGAAGGACAATATTTTTATGAAGAAATCATAGACCGGCTAATTTAAAAAAATGGTCTTAAGGAAATGTACTGGTGAAATATGTGTGTTTGCGTCTTTAAATTCACACAGAAAAAGTGAAAGGGGAAAGCACAATATATGAATAAAAACAGGGCCGTAACTTTTTTTACCAATTGTTTTATTTTTACAGGGTATTATTTTAACGAAATTGAATAAAGAAAGAAATTCATGAAAGAAAAACGCTGTAGACATTCAAAAAAGATGAAAAATTATTTCATTTGTAACACAGACGGTTTTCTATTATTTCAAAGGTAATGTTTGCCAATCTTGAGGAACTGGGAATTTTAAATGTTCTTACCGCTAACAATGAAAGCAGTCTAAGATAACTTAAGGCTAAATTCTAAATTTTTTGCGCACCCCCCTCCCCCACACACAAAAAAAAACATTTGTCTTTGATACGGCCCTGAAAAATGAACCCGCTTCAAATTATAAAATATCATTTTGTCTTCTTACTAGATCAAACTGCGAATATGTATGAAAGAGAGAGAGAGAGAGCGAGAGAGAGAGAAAGAGAGAGATAGAAGGAGAGAGGGAGAGGAAGAGAGGGAAAGAAAAGAATACGAGATGCACAAAGAGTCACTTTGTTTATTGTTGTTCAGAGTTTTCATTCGGAAAGTTGAAATCAAAACGCTTCTACAGTTGCATTTATTACCGATACAAACCTCCCTAGATGCCCAGCTCATGACTGGTGAAGCATAAAACGTCCCCAGATGCGACCTGCAAAGGATCAATATGCATGTAGCTAACCACAAAACAAAAGTCGAAGGAGCGCTTCCATTTGATGTGTATTATGCATTATTTTCTCTTTTCTTTTCCAAGCGAAATATACCAAAGCCGTGATCGCTTTCTAGCGAGTTTACATCAAAAGTGACATTCTGTGAATTATTCATCGTTTCTTTCTCTTTACTTTAAATACAGGTTTGTTTTCGTCGTGTGTGTGAGAGAGGCTTATACATAGCATTCATCTTTGTTCTTTTCTCTAGAAATATTTGCTTGTCCCTATACTGAGTGTATGTATTTTCTATTCTTTTATGTGCCGTGTCTCTCAGGATGTGGGGAAATTACGGCTCTTCCCAACTTCTTCTACTTTGTAGCTCTTTTACCATGCCCCTATCTTCCTTTGCCATTCACTCAGGTAAAATCATTAAATTGATTAATCCTTATTGTCTCTCTACTTCTCCTAATATGTCATGTGAGTATTACATTTTCCAAGCCATCTTTTCTCATAATGTTTACCAGATATTACCGATGTCTTGTCCTGATTTTAAATATAAGTTTTTTGTAGGTTGCAACCGAAAAGGATAGATTGGTAAATGATACTTGACACACAGTCATACTTGAAGCAATGAATAAAGAATGAAGTGCGAATGAAACTTGTTCAATGTGAGTGAAAACAGGATTAGGACTGTGCAAATTTGGTATTGATTCCTGTTTTTACAGTCTTCCTTCAGCTAACCTCCAGGAATAATCGAATCGGTTTCCAAATTCCCGAGCCATTCAAATTCAGATATAACATACCAAAATACTTTTTAGAAATTTATATTTGAGAATTCAATTGGATTACAGTAGGTACCTCCAAAGATTTGTTTAAAACGAGCATACATGATGAAAAAATGCCACAAACATAATAAAAACTAAGATTTATCATTAAAATCTTTACATTATTATTAAGAAGAAAGAATAATGGATTTTTTATTATTAAATTATATTATTTAATCCTTTTCAGAAAGTTAAAAATTTTAGTTAAAATTTTGTTTTTCATGTGTCAGCAGGTGACCATAAATTAGTGTAGAAAATTTTAGCGTAATTTTGCGTTGACTTTGATTTGGAAATTCTTGCAAAAATCAAATAATTGTCGAATTTTAATGAACCTTTCAGGACTTATTCACAAATGAATTAAATTATTTTGGAAATTTTTCTTTCTTATTTTAAAAAAAATCTTGGTAAAAATATATTTTTACATCTGTTACTTAATACTTGGTAAATTTTAGGGAACATCAAAATTTCATTTTTGTAGGGCTTTATCTTTGGAGAATTTAAATCATCAAAACAGGACGCTCAGTTATAGAAATTATTTCCTTAGCATTGTTGTGATTTCAGCGTTTTGGCATTTGTCCACTTCGGCTTTCTTCCGGTATCTGAAAAATCCGAGGAATGCATAAGTAATTGCGAACTGAACCCAAATATAGAATATGAGGACATAAACCCGAATGTAAATAATGTAAATTATGATAACATATCATCCCATAAATTCGCTAGAATTCAGAATAGAAGCCTCTTGCAGTTTTTCGCTGTTAAATAAAAACAAAAGAAAAACGGTAGATTTACTAGGATTTTTGTAAGATTTGGATAAAGGTGTTGACCACCACTCATTAATTTATTTAATATTATACTTTGAATGCAGGAAAAATATCTGTGCCATATTTTTTATTACAGAGAGCATTCTTTAAAAAATGTACAGATGACTAGGTAAATTTGTCTTTTACAAAAATTCTCAGGAGTCGTTCTCAACCATCTGCTTAATTGCTATGATATCAACTGTTCTCTTTCCACTGAAGGCTACAGTAATTTCTTCCTGATAGAAAGAATCTCTTCGGTGTGAAGTAGAAAATTCTTCTAGTGATTGGGCAAGACTAGGATAAAATGATTCACCTGGTTTATTATTAAAGAATGGCTGGTTGTTGCTAACGTTAGAAGGCATCAACATTCAGAATATTTCAGGAAGCAAGAGGCAAAAACTATTTTTCTGAAAGGAATGTCAAGAGGCAGCTGGTTTACCATATGTGTGATAGCAATTATTTGTTATTTGATGTATCCATAAGTCAATCCCCTATTCTAATATTATTAGAAATAATTTCTTTAGAAATATTTATATTCAAAGTCATATCAGAGGCAATATGCGATTACTCTGACTGCTTTAAAAGGTACTCTCTCTCAGCTTAGCTCACATAAATATTTAAATATATTATTACATTATTTACATTATTCGGACTATTGTCCTCATCTTTTTCGCCATATTTATTACAACGTTTCGGCCATTGTACGCTCCGGCCTTCTTCAGGTGGTTGGAATGTCGAACTGAACCCTTTACTTCGCTCACTCGGGTAGACTGTTCTAATTCCATGTGACATGCCTAATGGATGTTAGTTATCAGTTATCTCCAGATAATTCCTCTCTCTACGTTTGCCACCGCCTTAGCCAGGTATTGAAATCACACTCTTTGCTTCCTGTCACTGGATTTAACTAACGCCTTTATCCACTGTGCCATGTATCCTTGAGGATCTGTGTATGAATTTGTGGGTATTATAAACCTAATGTCTTCAGAAACCATTTTTTAACTCATATTGCAATTTTTGCTGTTATCATATCATGTTTATACCAGTGCTCATATTGCAATTTTTGTTATTATTATTGCTTTTCTCTGGCACCCTTGTTACTGGTTCCCATATTGTATTCATTTCTACGCTTTGTCAGCTCAGGAGATTTTTGTGGCCTAGCATAAGTGCTGATTCCTTAAGTTTACGAATGAGATCTGGTAAAAAATCTGCAATGATAACAGTAAAAATTGCATTATGAGCACTGGTAAAAAATAGTTGCTGAAGACATTAGTTTTATAATACCCAGAAATTAATACAGAGATGTCCTCAAGGACACATGGCACAGTGGATAAAGGCGTTGGTTAGATCCAGTTCAATATATTGGAGAACTTGGAGAGGGGAATTAACAGGAGATAACTGATAACTGACATCCATTAAAACATGGCACGTGGAACAGTCTACACCAGTGAGTGAAATAAAGGGTTCAGTTCGATATCCCAACCAAGAAGAAGGCCGTTGTAATAATATGGCGACAAAGATGATGACAATAGTCCAAATAATGTAAATAGTATACATAATACATCATCTATAGAAATATAGACAGATATTATTACATATCTTTAAGTAATGACGCGTTGTTTCTTCAGCTCGTCTCCACATATTTAGGTTCATTTTGAATAAGAATGTACAAAATTCCCAGTACATTTCTTCTGTAATATTTCAACAGCTTTTCTGTCTTTTCTCATAGGACTTATTGACAAAGTTTCATGGAAAATCAACAAAATTGTCATTTATTTTGTATTTTCTCCAAATCATTTGTTTTCCTTTATTTGTGAAGAGCCACAAATCTGTAATATAAAGAGGAAGAATATGTTATTTTAAAAATTCATTAAAAGTACTTGGTTACTTTTGATGTACATACCCGTTTATGAGCATCACTACTGTTGTGGGTCACTAATACGATTGGGTGAAAATTTAGTGACTATTATGCTGCAGAAATCAACACTTTGGAGAATTACGGACTACTGTAAATTTAGTAACGATTATGATGCGGGAAACAACACTTTGGAGAGTTACGGACTATTGGAAAATGTATTCCGCAAAAATTTTTGGCGTACTCAATGTGAGTCCAAGTGAAAATGTGTAACACAAAACAAACGACAACCAATTTCATGTATTGACAAAAGGAATTACGGTTGCAATAAAAGAAAGAACACATTTAAAGACTAGTTGCATTTGAACTAGAGAATGTGCGTTTTTGTGTGTGAAATTTGTGAAGGCCTACGTCATAGGTGTTTGAAAGAGTACAAAAGTAACGAGAGCAAAGTAAAACCATGAAAATGAACGTGCTCCAGTGGGGAACACTTTTCTACCTAACGTGTTAGGTAGAAAAGAAATCTTATAAGCTGTAAAAGATAAAAGAAGCTACAAAGAAAAATGTACGCTTTTTTATAGTCTTAAGGAACGCCCCCTGGAGCCTTTTTTTTTTTTTAGAAAAGTCAAGTAGGATAACCCACAGTACAATGTCAAATTATAAGACAGAATTGCTTACTTTAGAATTTTCTATGTCATAATACGCCATCATACACTGTCACTGAGTTACTGTTGAAGTAGTGACATTGAACATACTATAATATCAAAAGTTTTATATGTGATTCTCGAAACTGATGGTGATTTATCAAATTAAATATGGTTCAATGAATTTAAACCGCACTGAAAATAAAGAAGAATTTATTTTGTCTCAATTATGAAGTTAATCATATATTAGTAAGGAAATTAGAAACTAACATAAAAGGAAACATGACAAAGTCGGCAATGAAAAAGGAATCATTCTCATTTGATACCATGATAATAAAAATGGAATCAGCTGACGATTACATTCTTAAATGATAAATATTAGTGTCATTTGATTAGGATGAATTTCCAAAATCTATCCTTTAACAATAGATTCAAAGGCAGTAATTTACATATTAGTAGTCTCTACGTGAGATAATATTGAACTGCAAATTAGTTTTTGAACTTAAGTATGATAATAAGTTCATTACTGCCAGATTAATGTGTATGTTATATATAACCTTCGAGACATTGCATCATTGTTCTAAATGTTTCGTTATTTTCACTTCATTTAATTATTTGTACACATTTAACACATGCTCAGTTAGGCAAGATTTCATAATTTCTCTTTCTCTTTCATTTTTCCACAAGTTAGAATATTTGGAAGTGGCTAAAATCTTATATTATTTATATGTAAGAGACATTTATTAATGAGGAATATGTGTAGTGCTATTCAATTATGGAACACTAACTTGACATTACATTTACAACAAATCTTTCGATGTTGTTGGTAATCTTTTTTTTTTCTGTAGGGTAGGAACGTTTTATTCTATGTTTACTTCCGTTAAAACATTCATATTTTTCTGTTCTCATCTATAATTTGTGTACATAACTATTGTGTTTTTTAAATAGTATATTTGTGCTGGTCTATAAGATAATTAACGATCATTACTTACGTATTTGACAGGGAAACGGAAACAATCGATACACTCATATAATGTGAAACGATCAAAGGGAAAGAGATTTCTTTTTCGTTTGTAGAACAATAAAACA
>CAHIKZ030004884.1:2412500-2430000 GCA_903632075.3 Acanthosepion pharaonis
TGAAATGCGCATCAAAAACAGCAAGAACTAACTATATTCCATATATAAATATAGTTATAAGCGATATACATGCTGCCAAAAAATAAAATAAAAATGATGTTTAAATGTATAACAACATAGATTGCATTTCCGAGATTTTCATTACTAGTTGAGTACGTATTTAAAGGATTACCCATAAAATCATTAATTACCTTCCCTTACTCCTATATACGAACTTCTTTTTTCTTCCCCACTTTTACTCTCTCTTCAATAGTATAACCCCCCCCCCCAAATTCACTCCAAATTTTAAGGTCAAGTTAACTTCATTTCATTCAATTTTGTCGTTTTTTTTTATCAAATTGTCTGGATGTATTCATATCATTTATGAAATGTCGTCGGTCTGATGAGGCAGGTATATATATATATATATATATATAATATTATTATTATTTAAAAATATGTTTTCACCGCAACACAGAAAGTACTATGTTTTGGAACTAAAGATTAAAATTATTTTTTGTTCCATTATCAAGATTATCAAGAGATGTTGAATAACTTCAGAAAAAAATGATTTATTTTATAAGCAATGTAATATTATATCTAAGAGTTTAAATTGGAGGGGGAATGATATTTCAAAATTTTAAATGGATGTTGCCTATTTTGACGAATAAGGGAACAGGTCTAATCTAAATTGGAAAAGTGAAAAATGTAGGTTAAAGGCTTGTTGTGGGCATGTAATTTCTGCTTGCCGATACGGGCTTTCTTTTCTACCTTTTTTAGAACATATATAACGTACATTAAAAAACTAGTAGTTATTTTTATCGAACCAGGGTTAAGTTTGGCAGTCTTATTTATTTACTTTACCAAATACTTTTGGGACTTTCTTAAAGGGGCTTTAAATATGATAAAAATCCTACTTCTTATATTTATATATTTATTTATAAAGATCTAAAATGCTATTGAGCACTTTAAACTATAAATATTGCATACCTTAAAATATATTTTATCATATATATATAAAGGTGTGTGTAAATGAATCTAATAAGAACACTTTGACAAAGCATGTTAAAATCTGTGAGTGTTACGAGAAGAGGAAAGAATTCTAAGAGGAACTGATTAAATGAATAAATGAAAATTCTAAAGTGTATAAGCAAATATCAAATGATAAAGAAAAAATGACAAAAGAAAGACGCTTTGTTAACTTTACTGACTTTACAGAAAAAGTTGAACTTTCACTACATTAATGATAATTGAATAAGATATTCAATGCAATCCTATTTTATGCATTTGTATCGAAAGGAGGGAAAGGAGAATTGGTAATGTGTAACAATGAAAAGTGCGTGGCGATAAAAGAGTAAAGAAAGGAAAGGCAAAAGAAAAAAAAGCAAAAGCAAAAATGAAAGAAACTGAAAAATGAAAACCACTGAAAGAGACAGAAAAAAAAAAAAATATTAGCGTAGAATCTTTGCAAATATCTCCACATCATTGAAGAAAACGAATTAACATTTCAAATTATTTTATTAGGCTTTCTATCAAGATGCGAAGTGTGTGAAAGATCCTTAAAGAGTCAAATCAAATTAGAATGATATTTGCCATGGTCCGCCCACTGCCAGAAGCGATCAGATATCGCCAAGATTATAAAATGCAGTTCAACACAACCCCAAGTGAAGTAGGCGAACAAGTTCCGTTAAATTTTTAGTTCATATCGTAAAACAAAACAGATTCAATTACATGGTGCTTGCTTGTTGAATTCACCGAGGAATATAGTTGTTGGCTTGTTGGTCTTTTCAACCATTGGGTCTGTATTCATTGTCTGTTCATCATTGCATAAAGACGCTTTTGTACCTTCGTTTGATATATATATATATATATATATATATATATATATGAAAGGTTATCTGAATAAAGTTATAGTATGTAGCAAATTGATCGTTTTCTGGCTAGACTTTCACGGCCTTTCGAAAACAAGTATAATTTTATCTCATTGCCTATAATTCGATATAAAATCTTCAATGTTAAAAGAAATTAAAAAGTTCTTACATAAACACTTAACCATAAATATGCGCAAACGTACGCAAACCAGTCTCCCATTCTTTCTATATTTTCTTATTAATAAGAATAACTTTGATCAAGATTATAGAATTCATTTAACTCACATTCAATTATTGTCAAATGATTCTCACATGGAAAGCAATTATTTTGCTATATTATCTTTAGCTGAGAATATTGAACATTTGTATCTTACGGCCACATCACGTTGAAACATTGGTTCCTGTCCGATCACCAAAGTCAAACAACGTCGAGTCTGATCAGTAGCTAAATGAGTAACCGCTTAGAAATACCAGGTACTGTAAGCTTAGATAATGTATAATGGCTCAGAATGGTTAATCGGAGAGCTGAGTTCCAATTCCAGTTGGGTTTGTTATATTCACTTACGTGCAAATCTGTGGGTTAATTAATAAGACTTGTGTCACTAAACCATTATTATCTCCAAAAATAAAAATAGTGCGTAGAAGATAATTAGATTGCGGCATTTAATAACACAGTGCCGCTAAACAAAAACAATCAGCCAACCATTGAACATTTATAAATATGCAAAAGCAAACAAAATATAAATCTTTTTCCTACCGGTTGGAAGATAATAACTTTTGTCTTCGATTGACATTTTATGGAATATAAGTTCCATTCTAAAACATTTTCATTACCATATTTTCTTGTGTGTAATACGAACCCTTGTTTTAGAAGCTAAAACACGAAATAAATTACACCGTTGCGTATAACACGTAGTAAAGCCATCCCCCCCCCACTGGGATTTTTTCTTTTTAATGTTGCACCATATAATCTATTAAAATTTGAATGTCATGGATATATTTCAGTAAAATATTCAATTTTTCACGACGATAGAAATGAAACGAATGTTTAGCTATTGGGGGTTTCTTTTAATTTCCTCTTCTGAAAAGACGTCTAATTACACTGATTCCCAAAGAACAAATATTGCCGACATATCAAATACCTTTTGTAAACAATTGTTACCAATACCTAAGTACTGTGTATGTTATTATTTATTGAGCTATCTGAATGTATTTGTAATTTGACTGTATCAAATAAGAGTTATTATAAACTGAGTAAAAATTGTGAAAATGTATATATATGACCCCCATCTTTGTCGTTAAATTTCTTTCAAAGTCTCTCGTATTTTGCATTTAACAATACGGTTTTCTTTATCGACAAGAAAGTCAAATTAGAAAAGCGAAGAGCGAACAACTACAATTCACAGCCAAATATTGTAACGAGTATCGGATTTGCCTATAGGCTTAGCAGGCTGAAGTATAGCGTCACAAAATAGGGCCATAATATTCATTAAGTGGAGGTAATTTTTTTTACCAAATTTTTCTAAAAACAGAACTAATGCTTGTAATTAATATAAACATTAAGCCCTACAAAAATGAATTTCGTGAAGTTTTCTAAAATTAAATAAGTATTGAGTAACAGTTATCAAGATTAAAAAAAAAAAACAAGAAACAAAAGTATCCAAAATAATTTAATTTATTTGTGAATAAGTCTTGAAAACTTCATTAACATCCGATAATTATTTGATTTTTGCAAGAATTCCCAAGAAAAAAGGGGCTAAAACACGCATGTTAATCATTAGCCGATTGCTGACGAAAAAAAAAAAGGTTTTTAACCAAAATTTCGAAGGGGCTTGAAAGGATTAAAAACTTAATAAAATAATAAAAATACTTTGATCTTTTCTCTTAATAATAACATAAATATTTTGACGATAAAAATTTGATTTTTATTAAATCTGGGCCTTTTTTCATCATGCTATGCTTTTTTATCAGTGAATTAGACGAGAGTAACTTACAGCTAGCCAGTTAAAGTATTTTCTAAGCATAAATAAGTCTGGCTTAAACAAATAGTAAGGGAGAAGACTCGATTTATATACTAGCGACGTCTCCCAAACGAGCTGATTAATCAATTTGGCTGTATCTGCCGCCAGTAAAAATAGCGATCCCATACTGATAAAAACTAATGAATCCGCATAAGGAAATTGAATCAGTCTATATGCTTGTTTCTGCTGATGATTTAATGATGAATTTTTACGGAAATAATATAAGATTGATAAAGAAGCTTAGAAAAATATTTGATGATATTTGAATTGAAGGGTAATTTTATCCTTGCTATACAGTGATGAATAAAATCCCTGGATTGCATCAATCCTGAAAGATTGTATGATTCCATAAAAAAAAAAAAGCTGGTGCAAATTAGCTTCTGCAAAGACAACCAAGACAATATAACAAGAACTATAATATTGGGGACTATATGGAAATAATTGAATAAGATTATCAAAAACAGTTGTGACTCTTAGAGTACACTTTTTACCTCCATATTAACTCAATATGAACATAAAACTCGCAACGTAAAAGCATTCGGTTATTTTAAATTTAACTAAATGTTTATACGCAATTTATATTTTTCATATACGAACTTAAATAAAGGTAAGAGCAAGTAAGTTATTCTTTGTTAATTAAGTAAGCAGGAGAGTTATTACAAGATATTCGCTACAGTCTGGCTATATAGCACGAACACAAAGCCAGAGATTCGTGCTGGCACTTAGCAAAATCTTTAAGAACGTGACATTCATGTTGAAGATTTGTTTTAACGAGGCATGCAGTACATTAAGCATCCACATCTTGCAAACTCTAATTATGTAAAATCCTAATTTAGAATGTTACAAGTTTGTCTATGGTAGGCGAGTTTAAGCTTTGATGATGTGAGTTAAGATTCACTTTTGACTAAAAGCTGAGTTTCCATTGCATTTGTTGTATTAGTCATTCACTCTAAAATTATGTGAACGGGTTCTAGTAACCAAGCCTTTGGCGTAACTTTTACTTAAATGTAATTTAGAATGTGTTCTTAAGATGAAAATATAGCTAACGAAAGTGGAAGTGTAGTAATGTAATATTGATTTGCGAAAGCAAACATAAAACTTAACATTCCTCTTTGCTTACATGCGTTGTCATAGAAATGTCAGTTATCCCCCTTTGACGTACAAAAAGTAAATGAGAAAATAGCTAAAAAATGTATAATTTATTTGTCAATGGAAAACGAAGTGAGATAACTTACAAGCCTTAAAAATAAAAAAAAAACATTGAATCTGTTCCTCACTGAGTAATCACTAAACAATATGAAAACTTTTAATAAAATGTTACAGTTATTTCTTAATGAAACGGATGTGACGTCACCCCGATCTCTCTCTGCCCCGCCCGTGCTATCCTGTGACGACCAATGTGACTTAGTATTGGTCGCGGCGCCAAATGTGACGATCTAACCCTCGGCTGATTCGAATGGAAATCTGGTTAGATTCGGTATCAGCTTTGTCGTTCCCAGCTCGCCTCCAACGTCTGGTTACCGAAGTAACTGTTTTGATTTCTAGTCTAACCTACCCACGTTGTGATTTGATCTTAGGTAGACGAAATCAATCAGTCGCCGAGCCGTAATGCAAGCCAAATTCGAGCAAAGGTGACATCGCACAAGTATATGTAAAAGAAAATAAAGTAACAACTCGAAAGGTTCAAATATGTTAAAAAAGAATAACAAATATTTTTATATCTGGTTGCTGGATACAGGACTGATTCTTTCTCCCAAACCGCTTCTATGGATTCGTGACACTTTGCGTTTGTTAGGCGAGTCTTAATATCTTGAGTTGTTTCTCAATAACTGGTTTTTGGTGTCTTCAGGCGATGTTCGTAAAACTTGTTTTGGTGGTGTGAGTCTAAGTCGTTCTTCAAAAATAAATTGTTCTTGGTTAGAAGTCTAAGTCGGAATGCGTGGGATCTTTCAGTCCGCTCCTGCGAGGCTGCTCTCCGAGCTCACAGCTCAACTCTGTCTGCGTCTGCATCTCTGTCTGCGTCTGCGTCTCTGTCTGCGTCTTCCCGCGTCTACTCCGTTTATATGGACGCCGACCAAAACCGGGTGGGGGCCTGTTGTTGTTTGGGTTCCTCGATAATTCCAAATCCACAATAAGGATTTTCTTTGTTTTCGGACAGGAACATTTATCACTTTCCATTTTTGAAAATTCATTACTTTCTGCTTTAGAGGGGTTCTTAAGGGAATCGTCCTCCCAAATTCTTCCTTTCTCATATTGGTATCTCACACCAATCCTCTCAGAGGCGTCAACAGGCCTCCACTCCTTCTCATATGTTTACCTTCGCCCACCGCTCACGCCACCACTCAGGCAATGAACGCTCGGCAGCGTGGGCGCGGCCAGTCTGGCCTCAGCTTACAGTTATTGCTTAAAGAAAAAAAATTATCTTCCTTTTTCTTTTCTTTCTTTTCCTCGACCAGACCAATACGACTCGTAGTGTGGTCCTTAATCTCTATCTTAAGTTAATGTTATCCGGAATTTATCAACGAGATTTTCGCCAAGCGTCAAATGGGTGGTCAACTGAACGTCTTCGCACCCTGTCGCCAACAATCTGTCCCGGTAACGAACTTTTATCATAAAACAGGTGTCTCTTCCAAAAACCAAATGATACCTCCGAAAGATGGTTAATGGTTTATTCTTTCCCTTTTCTCTTTCCTTCCTTTTTCTTTTGGGGTGGGCTCAATTGATCTTTTTTCTGCGGTCGCATCTTTCGATCTGATTACGAAAATAATCTTCCCACTTTTCTTTGTTAAAAAAAATAGCATGACCAATTTGAAATTTTCATTATTGCCATGGACAGATTTTATCGTTTTATTTGACCGCGTCATAGCATAAATTAATTCCGACATATCTGGAGATCTTACCGAATTTCCTATGTTCTGCAAAAAAAAAAATGTTTTCTGCGCAAATGAAAATAAAATTTGTTGAACTTTTTTTGTTAAAAAAAAAATAAGATCGCTCAGTATGTCTTTCGTGATAGCTTCTTCTCGCCTTAATTATTTTCGCTTTTGAATTTCACACAACCGCTAAATAGTGTCACAAGAGGAGATAGGTAAAATACAAACCAGGTTTATACCAGTACATTAACTCATTAAAAATCGTTTCTGTAAATATAAATATAACTTAGCAATTGATTCACTCAAGCAGTAACAATGAATGGGAAGTTCTCAATGCAATCGGCATATATAGACGCGCGAACGCACACATACACACGCACGTTTCATTGAAGGAAAATGTCTATTCAGTCTTCTTTTTAAGTGTGTAAAATTGTCCGTATCACTTGGAACCGTTACTACATTCTTATCCCACATAAAATAAAGAATTGTAAAAATGTTCCTTCAGGACGTCGAAAATCATCACAACCTATCTTAACCAAAAAACTGGCTTTTTTGCTGAAAATCATAAACACGTTCCCTACAACTGCCAATGCATGACATAGGTTCATTTGGAGTTTATGTGTTGACTTAATAATTTTTTTTTTTTTTCAATGTCCTAAAGTGTTTTTCTAAGCCATCTTTCCTCATTTTGTGCCCTATGATTTTCAACTGTCTCTTTCTTTTTCAAACTATAAGTGTCCTTTTTGTTTCCATTTTCTCTAAAGCTTCGTTTTTGCTTGGTGTTCATATAATCAGGTCACGATATCCTCAACATTCTTCTGTCAAACCAAATTTCTGTTGTCTCAAGTCTCTTCTTCAACTGTGAGGATAATTACTAGGCCATTTATTCACCTAGTTTGTTATTAATGAAACCTTGATTATGATTCTTAAAACTATTGAGTTAGCTTTTGAAAAGTATTTTCGTTACATTCAAAATGATTTAAATATTAAAAATGTCGCATTTTTCGTCCCCTTAAAAACACGTTTTAAAGATATTTATTTTGGAGTTTATTCTCAGATTTTAGTATAGTCTAATGCGCATGTCAGACTGCCATTTTGTCCTGATAACCATTTAGTTTTGAAAAAATCCTATGTATGATTAGTCCTTTCTGTTTGTTTTCTTTTATTAAATTCGACAGAAGTTAATTTTGTCTCTGAGTGTCAACATTTCATCTGCATGATTAATGTAATTATGTCGATTGTAGGAATAATAATAAAGTGTATACATTTTTAAATCATAATTACTGCAAAAATGAGAAGACACAGAATTGTTTTAATTTGATCGAGATACACTCATGTATGATTTTGTGTATTTACTGAATTTTTTCTATCGTTATGTAAAATGTTTTTGATCTCAGGACCCATTTATGGATTACAATAATATAATTCAAAATATATCAAATTTTCCTTGCATATTTCCAAATGTTCAAATTCAAATGGTATGAAATAAAAACGATTTTTATATTGAATAAAAAAAACTGTTATACATTCTTTGCGTTATTATTTTTACTCCTTCCTTCTTTTCTCATTTGAATGAATTTCTACAGATAAATGCATTCCTTATTCCTGCGTATTTGATAAAATTTTACGGATTTATAATATTTCCGTGTTTTCTGTCATAAATTAGTTTAAATGATGAACCAAACTATGTTGGTAAAATTTAAAGATGAATAAAAAAAATGAAAAAACATAACTTTATTCATATTTCAGCCTATAATATCTATCCTTATTAAAATACTGCTTTTGTCTTTTTATGGGTTTTATTATGCAAAGTGTAGGGGAATTTTTTATTTATGAATAAATAAAAAAAAATAGGTTACAGAACACACATTTGATTAACACAATATCCCATTGTCCTGAATATGTATTTTAGCATTTTAAAACTTATTATTGATTCCTTGACATTCTGTAACCTTCATCACTGTTTCAACTATTGCTTTTGGTAACTTTTCTAATCTTACGAATTTAATCTTCCCTGCAACAATTTTTATTGTTCTTGGCAAGAATATTATTTGCCATCGTCATATACATTGCTTTGATTAATTAATCATAAATGTTCTGTTAATACATGAAAATGTTGAGGCTATTCCTATTAATTTGTTGTCTCTGAAACCTTTTTTTAAGCAAGATGGCCATAATAGTTTTTGCAGAATGTAAAAAGAATTGTAGCATGAATGTACTTTTTACCTTAAAGCTTTTTGTACCTCTTAAAAATCGTGTTGTACAACAATTTTTTTCAATGACTCTGCATCATTACCAACTTTGAGCGGATCTATCACTTTACTGCTTACGGCACCAGCCTAAAACATCACTCCAGCCACTCTTGTTAACTTCTGATTTGTGGTGATTGAATTTTCCCTGAATGACCCAGCATCTAACCAAGACATCATGCTCATCCAAGGTAGCTTTAAATTCATCACTAAAAATTACTGTTGAGGAATCAATTTTCACGTACATTGTTTAAACTTATGTTTACTTTATAGTGATAGGTTACTTGCTATTATGATTTTTCCAATGTTTTGTACCCTTTATTTTTGTTTAAATAGCAATTTATTTAAAGATTTTCTTACTGGTTAATGCATTTTACATGCTTTTTTCTGATATCCTTTGTGAAAATTTTAAAATCTAGTTTTTTGTTCTTATTTTTCGTTTTCAATTCTTTTTTGATTCTTTTGTTATGAAATGTTTCACAATTCTCAAAATTGTGTTCCCATCACTCAATAAAGTTAGAATATTCCCTATTGAGCGTAGATTTATCTTACGAGCCGCAGCAATCTTTTTTATATATCTGAAATTAAAAAGCGAGTATCAATAACTGTACTATTACATGAATTTATTTACAATATTAAAACGACATTTGTTTATATACAGGTTGATAAAAAATAATTCCCTATTTTATGTATGACTGATCAGCCTTAAGTTAACACTCTGTGACTTTTTTTGGGGTGGAGGTTAAAGTAGTAAGTCTACTATAACTTTGGAAGAAATTGAAGAGCGAATACAAGAAGTTATGTTTTCCATACCACAAGAGTTCCTGGTGAAATTAGTTGACGCGGTTCCTGGGCGGCTCAAGAATCTGATAACGAAATCTGGTGCCTGCCAAACGCTTTCCTCTTATATCCATTTCTTGTAAAAATTATAGTTTATAAATAAATTATAAGTATTTTTAAAATGGGAAGTTACTTTTCACTCACCCTGTAGATTACAATTATTAGATTTTTGGGGAAATCTAATTCATATGTATGCCAAATGTGCACGTTATTTGTATAGAAAAATATATGTATATATTTGTGTGTGCGCGCGCGTGTGTGTGTGTGTGTGTGAGCATTTAACTACATATATATAATAGATATATGTTGAATACCTGATGGCCCTTTAAATTTTACGACGTTAATTCAGAATTAGGTCTATATATGTAGCGGATAATTCAATCATCCCACTTCCATCAAAATATCAAACTCTGGGAGCAGTAAATTCCAATAGACAATAAGAATCCGTACTGCACGAGTTAGACCCCGTTTAAAATAATCAATTTTCGTGGGGACTAAATATATCAGTGGTCAGATGTGTTACCTTTCCAGCTGCCCATGTTTAATTCTGTTACAGTAAAATATTATATTTTCCATAAATGAGTCCTTTCTATATGCTATCTTTGTAATGGTATATATAAAACTTTTAGTTAGATTTGTGATTACACAACAGTTTTACAGTTATACAGCTATACCTACCGAGCTTTTTGGTGCCAAATTCAATTTTAGATTATCGGATGTCTGTTGTGCAGTTGATATTTACGTTTGTCCTTTTATTTATATATATACAGGTATATATATTCGCTATCAAAAAAGTCTCTTTACTTTGAATATATTAATTACTATCTTCTCAAGCCTTTCCTTTTGATCTGGCGGTAAAGATTCGCTTTTATCAATTATGCAACCGGAAGCGGATGCGCTTCATATTTGATACATAATGTTCATGGGATTACTATAGGCAAAAATTGAGAAGTACTTCTGCTGTCATTTGGTTGATTGTGCACTGTCTATACCGGATATTGCCAGTTGTTCGTGACATTATTTGTTTTATTTCTATTTAATATAATTTTAATATGATAGTATAACCTATTCGGTGGGCATTTTTACAATACCCGGAGAGCTTTGAGAGAGATGATTGAGATTGCACATATAGAAGTGAATAATACAAAGGAGGTTGCAATGAGCACACATGCACCCTAGCTAAGTTATACGATAGATAAACTAAAACAAAAGAAGTCTAACTACCTTATTTTATTTGAGTTTAGAAAAGGTGACTTTTCTAAGCATAGCCCAAGTAATGGCCAGTAATAGGGGCATCCAGTGACTATTAAATGGTATTTGATTTGTGAAACAAAGCTAAGCTAACAATTAAACTACGTCGAAATGCACTATTTATTTGTAACATTGTATAGAAATGTAACACTTATCCCTCAAGTGGTTGTCTACATTTTAGAAGGAAGAAGTTACTTATTAAGCAAATAAATGTTAAATATCCATAAACATCATTTATCTAATTTTACACTATTTACTTTGAAGATGATCATCTGTGAACAGATGTCTGTTGAATTTTTTACTGGGAGCAGTATAATAAATTATTCAAATAGATTATCTAAAAAGTGACTTGATTCAATCAATCTATACACCTTTATAACACCTCAGCTCATCGATACTTTTTGCTAACTTATTATGATATAACTATAAATCCTTAATGTTTATGATTATGTATTTATAAAAGGCCCAAGAGGTTGGAGCATGAGAGTGGTAGGAATTAGTTTATAAAGGTATCTTGACACGAGAATGAATGTGATAGAGGTAGTGCTCACTTCCTGATTCATTAGAAGTTGCTTGAGGTCAACCTTCAGGACGTAGGCGATCATTGTTCTCCATATCCTCCTATCCTTTTAGTTCTGTTTGTATTTTCATATATTCGCTGGTACTTACCATTGCTATTCGTTACACAAAAAAGCTTGATAGGTTAAGAGCATTCCGTCTTGTCTTCAAAGACGTCTTGTAAAATCATCAAATTATCCAAACCCTTTTTCTCATTATATACATCCAAGACATTTTCAACTGTTTCTTTTCATTCAAAGAATAAAGACGTTTTATTTTCTGTTTTTCCTTTAAAATATTCGTTACACTCATGTTCAGTCTATGTCATTCAGCACATCCTTCTTTTCGAAGCATATTTCTGTATTAAATGATATATATGAATAGTAATTCAAATTCTCGCTCAAACCTTTATTAATTTAATAAATATTTTATGAAAATAACTGAGAACGAGTAAGCAATTAAAAATATAATTCATTATAAAAATCAAAAGCATGAAATAAAACTATAAAATCTTGATTATTTTTTACATGTTAATAACAACTCAAGAAGCCATTGTAATTTACAAATCGCTCAATAGATAAAAGTATATTTTGGATTCATTTAGTATTTTTCCGAATGAAAATACCGAAGGCCCTGTAATGTTAAATGCAAGAAAAGAAATGAAACGATAGATTGTTAGATATATTTCATATGAAGACTTGAGAATAAGTATGTGAAAAAAATCGCTTTTTCTATTCTCCCTTCTTACTCCCAAATATTGTGTAGAGTTAATTATGATTCGGAGATTTATTGACGAAGGAAATTTAATTGCATTAACGTTCATCTCGTTTCGAGACATTTGACATGTTTTTTTTTAGAATTTCTAAGCAAATCTGTATGAATAATATAATTGAGTCCATTTACAAAAATGTCTTGCTTAAATATATTCAAAGTTTTAACGATGAAATTGGTATACTAAACAGTTATTTTCAAAGTGAAAGAAATTTACTTGGATATGATAGGGATAAGTTAATTTGATATAGATATATAGGAAAATATATCATTTTATTTTTGTATTTCGGAGTAGATTAATCTGCTTTGTCTATGGCAAATGTCACTGCTAACGTGGGGCGATTCGAGCCCCGTATACACGGGATCGGGTTGCTGTCTACTTCTCAGACAGACTCTGCCTTCGGCATAGCCTCGTCTAGGTTCCTCTCTCTACCGGAGGTCGACAAACAGTGTAAACACAGGATTTTGTTGTCTCTTATTTATCCCTAAATATTAAAGAAAATGATGAGACAAAATGTAAAATCCTTTAACGCTATTGAGTGATATTCTATACGTCAGTGATGTTTCTAATTTGAATATCTTTAATAATCGATTCAATTTTCTGGGTTTATAACAGAAGCGTTCCGCAATTTGATGCCAATAGAAACATTTACTTTGCAGTACGCAACAGTAAGCATTATCGAATGTAAAGAAGCATGATTGCTTCATGAATATATCCTTTAGGTTAAAATTTTACTTGTGACGTGTGCCACTCCAAAAAACGCCATCTCATCGACCTTGTAAGTTATTAATTATTTTGACCCTACATTCTCTTTCTTATAGACACAGGGTTGCAAGCATATCCTTAATTTATCTCTATTTTGTGGCAAATTTTAAGACTAATTTTCTTAGTTTGGCCAGTTCAGAACTTTACAGGTAGGACCCACCATGACGCAAACAGCAACGGTTGTTTCCCCATTCCGTGCTAAGAAGGAAGTTCCCGCAAAAACAACTTCTTCGGAGAACCACTAACTGTGCAAGTCAGCAAATTATCTATCCTCATAATCAGCGCTTACTTCTTTCTCTTACATCTTTCAATAAATTCATTTCAGTAAAGGCTATACTTTGAATTGCTCTTAAGACATTGTATGAAGTGAATATTTAATTAAAAAATAATATATAATTCGTTGCATTTATCTGAACATTTCAAATTTAAATATCTTTATTTTACTACTTAAAATACGTACGACCGAATCCATTAGTGTCACGTACTTTCTTTATCGTGTTGGTTGACTATTTTCTTGATTCAAACCCTAAGCGCAGTCTTCACGTTCATCAATGTAGCTCCATTCATCACAAATTTTATGGAAATTTCAGTGTTCATTTATTTCTCGCCTCAATTTACATTTCTCTTTCTAATGTATTACTTAAAGTGTCAGTTTGGCATATACATCTTTCTTAATCTGCATCTTTTCTCTGAATTTACATTTGTCCAGATTCTTCAATTTTCTTGAATAATCTCCTTTGCAATATTCTAAGCAATTTTCAATTTTATAAAGCTTCTACCTTAATC
Organism: Acanthosepion pharaonis; assembly: GCA_903632075.3. Classification (NCBI taxonomy): domain Eukaryota; kingdom Metazoa; phylum Mollusca; class Cephalopoda; order Sepiida; family Sepiidae; genus Acanthosepion; species Acanthosepion pharaonis. The sequence continues at coordinate 2,426,466 of CAHIKZ030004884.1, forward strand.
TCTTGTACTATGTCACAAACTTTCTCCCCATCAATACATTTATAATATATTTTTTAATGTTATATCATTCTTACGACCTAACAATGTTTATATATTAAATAAAAATAAGTATCAATAAATATATTACTAATATTTTATATGGTTTTACTTACTCACAATACAATGAACAACATCGGCTTGAATAATTAAATTTACTGGCTAAAATAAATTTTTGTAAATATTTTCTAATGCAAGCATTTATGAACTGAAATTTACATCCTTAATTTTTTTCATATATAGACATATCCTGAAAATGTTCCAGCATCAGTTTATATCAATCTTATTGTGAAAAAATGACTGGCTGTATAAAATCTGACACATAGTGTATACATGTGCATTTTACTTTGTGCAAAGCCTAATGCACTCGGAAATGATCGTCTCTTCAGTAATTTTGTTTCCTTTTCAGATCTTTTAAAATCGTTAAATGTATTTCTGAAAATCTTGCCATGACAGGCGTTAAGTGACATCGTCTAAGAGGTGTTAAAATTTAAGCGCTAAAGCAAAAAACAAAATGGTACAAAGATAAATAAGCTCAAACACTATTTGCTATTATGTTTTAATGGTGTGTTGTAGGATGCTTTGTAAAAAATCTCACAGTTACAAGCAGAAATTTTTTTAATTTCTTTTTTTTTTACCGAAAAGTCGAAGTCATTACCACTTGTTTTGTACACGAGAGCAAAACGTTTTCTGAGTAAAGGATTTTTGTTACTTTGATTTATCGGCAAATCGGAAGAATTACATTAATTTTGATGAAACTGTGACTGTTTAAATTGTATTCATATAACTTTCATGAGACTGATAGTATAAATGTTGTGTATGCTTTTTGCCATATCAACGGCATTGTTTTGCTTTTTCTTCAGATGATATTTCTTGGAATTTCGAATTTGAGTCCACTCAGTAGATTGTTCTAATTCCATGTGCCACGCCTCAGTTAATTTCCCTCTCTTATTAGCTCAACTGTTCGAGTTTTTGTCCCCTCTGCTGTGGCCAGGTATTTGGGTTAAATATGTTGAAAGCGTTTTATATCGGTTTTAATTTGTAGGTTATCAAAGGAATTTGCTCCTTATGTGATATTACCATATCTGCGATTTTAAATTTTTTTCTGAACTAGTGTACGTTATACATGATTTTACTAAGAACCACTGTCTCTATTGTGTGCTCCTTAAGCCTATAAAAAAAACAAGCATTTATCCACTTTCAGTCTCTTTCTCAGCTTTTCAACTCTGGCAGGTCTACAGTACAGTTAGAACGCGGCCACTGGGCCCCCGCAGGCCGTGGCCGCAGCTGTGTGTGTGTGTGTGCGTGTGTGTGTGTCTCTCTCTCTCTCTCTCTCTCTCTCTCTCTCTCTCTCTCTCTCTCTCTCTCTCTCTCTCTCTCTCCTCTCTCTCTCTCTCTCTCTCTCTCTCTCTCTCTCTCTCTCTCTCTCTCTCTCTCTCTCTCTCTCTCTCTCTCTCTCTCTCTCTCTCTCTCTCTCTCTCTCTCTCTCTCTCTCTCCTCTCTCTCTCTCTCTCTCTCTCTCTCTCTCTCTCTCTCTCTCTCTCTCTCCTCCTCTCTCTCTCTCTCTCTCTCTCTCTCTCTCCCTCTCTCTCTCTCTCTCTCTCTCTCTCTTGACTTTTGAACTCTTTCCACACGTGTCAAGTGAGTGCATATTTGGGACTTATAAACTTAATGTCTCAGTAACCGATTTACCAAGAGCTCATGTGCAATTTTGTTTCTGTTGTTTTCTCTGGCAGCTGGCATTACTCTGTCTTATTCATATCTGTATGCTTATTAGAAAGCTTAGAGATTTTTTAGCATATGTGCGCTGATTCATAAAATTTCTTATTTTTCAGTGACATTAGTTTCTATTGTGCTTGTTAGTGAATTTATGTGTAGAGCAAATGTTTGTTATTTACTTCTATACCTAGTATATCATACGTAGTTAAGACATTCAGTTCCTGTTTAGTTTAGTAAATATAAATAAGATTATATTCTTTTAAACAAATCATTCCCCAATACGTTTTGACCATCAATTTTATGATATTAATGAATCCCGTAAAAAAGGACACTGCATGTTACGGAGATAGAAAGCATAAATAACAAACTTCCTTATTAACATCGAGCACTGTTTTAGTAACACTAGCAATTTATTTGTAACATTAAACTTTCACAAGAATATATATTGAGAATAATGTATATATGTAGTATTTCATTCAAAAAGAAATATAGAGGCAAGAGACTTGCATGGAACACGTATAAGTCTTCTGCCAGACAAGTTGGTAGACTTGCTCGTCTCAAAAAACCAATAAACTTATTTAACTCGATTAACGTAAATGAACTGCAAAATCTGCGTGAACTAATCTAACAATCAGAAAAACATTCTCATGAACAAATAAAGACCGCAGATATTTTTGTCACGTGTTCAGGTCACATCAAAGTGTAGATTCTTCACTAAGCATACAAATATTTCTCGTCATTCATTGTCATGAAGTAGCATGTAAGATTACTTGGTTCTTAGATGAACTAAATCTCTTACCTTATACGAATTTAACTTGACCAAGCGAGAAGCCTGTGTGACTCATTAGTGAAATAATATTACTGTAGTTATCGGGTGTCCAACAGATATATTTACAGGTTAATACTTGCCTTTAACGTTCAAGGAAGACATGCATTTGAATTCTAGTTGATTCGTGGGTATGTTTAAAATTCATGCTTGCTTGGTTAGTATATTAAATAATCTTTGTTATACTGAATGTGATCGAAGAGAAAAAAAAATAGAAAGCTGCCCACTAATGCCCAGGATATTGCTGGTGTGATCAAATAAAACGACGAAAATAACGCCGACCTCTTTATTGTTTTGAGTTGCGGCGATTAAATAGAAGTGAAGTTAGGTTTGCGCACACATGAATTAGCGTAGCCTTTCTGTCCAGACCAGTTTATAACATTTAGACACATACGCAACTACGTCTTCTTTCGGTATGTAGCCTACGCAACGTCGTGTGGCCACTCCACTTCCGGCATGTGCCATGCAAGCACGCGTTTCCTTCAGCTGTGCGCACTGTTTTATTTAACTACCGGATGCATTTCCGCAATTTTATGCTATCACTAATTCGATTTCCAACTCACACAGTGATGCTGGCGAAATAAGGTTAAAGGTCTTTTCTCGGCTGCTGTCAACTGCTAGATACAAAAAATAGAGTAGAGAAACAGTTATAAGAACTAAGTATTGAGCTTCCATGTAAGACAAAAATAGCTCATTTCTTTGGTAAAAATTTTTTCATCTTTGGGCACACACATTATCTATCTATCTATCTATCTATCCTATCTATCTACTCATGTACCGATAACTTTCGTAATGATCAGAGATTGGAAGCTGATCTCGCATCTAATCCCACTCTAATTACTCGGTGGAAAAAACTATCTGGTTACATTCATTACCTTGAAAACCAAACTAGTTACTTTTTCCTATCATTGCTGATCGGATCCCCTAAAGCTACGAATTCACGTGAATGGATGC